>UFQX01000955.1:136736-161371 GCA_900497675.1 Arapaima gigas
GTTTTTTTGGGGGGGGGGGGGGGGGGGGGGGGGGGGGGGGGTTGCTGGACAGGAACCTGCTATATGAGGACCTGTCTGTCGTTCTAAAGACTCCACTGCAGGGTGGATAACTGTGAAAGGGGACAGTGATGCTGTGGAACACGGTGACGTCGCAGGTTCCTTCCCAGAGAGATGTGGCTGCTGAGTCATTAGAGAGAAAACAGGGCTGTGCATCACTTCGCACCGCCGTCCCTGGCTGGTTCTCCTGTGGCACCGAGGCGCAGGCTATTGGCATAACGTGGGATTTACGCCCCGCCGTAGACGGGGCCGAGAGCAGCGGGGCTCACCTGCCTTCGTCTGCGACTGCAGAATACGGAGTAACTGAACACCTCGAACCTTCCACCTTTCAATTCCAAGCAGTGATGCCATGATGTCACTCAGGTCTTTGGTGCCAGAGCGGTTTCAAACTTATTTTATCTCGCAAAGTTATTTCACAGTCGACAGCAGAGCTGGTAGCTGCAGGTGCTCTCCTGGTGTTTTATTACTTCCCACAATCCTAATAAATCCAGCTCAGGTGATCGGTGGAAGTGATTTCTGCTCATGCTTTTATGGTGCCGGTGATGAGCCCCTGGTGTCTTTGAATGTCCACGGAGATGCAGAAACATCAAGGGGAGCCGTTTGTCGACGTGGGAAAAAGACGTGGTGCGTATACATAGAGATGCAAATGATGACTTGATTTGAGGAACGTTGTTTTGGGGCCACGGTCGCCTGCTGTGGCTGCAAAACTGTTCTGTGCTGCGGTCCTGGATGTTCAGGTCTCCCCAACATCTCCTGTGCTGATTTGTACAATGGGACTTTTGAGTTTTGGGCCACAACAACTGTTTTTGCTCCAGAAGTTATTGCGACTGCATATAAAACATGCATGACCCCCCCCCCCCAAGGTTTTACCCTTAAGGAAGGTGTGTGTGTGTGTGTGTGTGTGTGTGTGTGTGTGTGTGTGTGTGTGTGTGTGTGTCTGGGGCTCTTTCCCAGCAGCTGCCATGTAAGGAATATTATTGTCTTGAGGGAAACAATCCTTCCAGGAGGTTTGTACAGATGTTTGGGTTTTTTTCCCAATAAAATTAATGTAAGCAAACATTGAGTTGAAATTTGCTCAATTACCTATTCAATCTGACCCCCTTTAACCCCCCCCCCCCGAGCCTTGTGGATATTAAGCAGTTTTGCTGGTTTTATTTAGGGGTCTAGGGCAGGTTTACTCGTTCATTTTTATTACAACATTTCCAGAACCGCTTTGCTACGACCCCCTGCAGCACGGTGGGTTGAACCACCGTGGTGCTGCACAATGATACCACGAGGGGGCGCTGCGTTGCCGCGTCGCTGTGGGACCGCGTGGAAACCCGGACTGTAACCTGGAAGTGAAAAATCCACCTTCTGCAGCTTTTTTTTCTCAATTATTTATGCAGAGTCAATATTACAACATCCGCAGTAATAATAATAATTAATATCAGTAATCACAACAATAAAAACGACCGCACTAATAGTGACACCGACAAAATAATATTAACAGCGATAAATGACAATGATACTGATAGTTATAAGAGCAACAATAATAGTTATAATAGATATAACAACAAAAACAACAATAATAATGACAATAGCAGTAAAACAGCAACAATAATAATAATAGTTTATTTTTTCATTCCTTTGTAAATCAGCTTCTCAAAGCACTTTGCAGAAAGAAGGATGAGAAACGGGGCCCAGCAGTGAAACAGACGTCTGAACTGAAACGTCCTTCAGCCCTTTGAACCCGACTACGTTTCAAATAAAGGTCACATCTGTGTGTTTTCCTCACATTCTTGGGCAAAATGCACGTGTTTAGGGGGAAGTTTGCGTATCGCCGTGACCTGCAGACGCTGCTGCCGGAGCTGCCCTTTTTACCGTGGTAGCGGGGTAAGGGGCTCCCTGCCATTTTCCGGCTTATGTGAGACAGCGAATGGCCTCAGTTTGGGGAGGAAAAGCTAAATTTGGTTCACGTTATTAGTTCAAATGTGTGTTTAAGCGCTCAGCTGGCAGGAGAACTGGAACTTTTATAGCCCCCCTCCCCCCCGCTTTAGGGTTCAAGGGCCTGTTACTATGATCTGTGTGCAGGAGTCGTCTTACTTTCTCTCCCTCCTTTTCCTCCTGTTTAGTTTGGACGTCGTGGCCGATGGCGGCGGCCGCTCCTCAAACCCGTACTTTTCATCCCAGGTTAAGGGGTGTTTTGAGTACTCAGAACAGCCTTTTTCTGCCACGTCGCTGAGTACAAACACGCCGAGTGTTTACAGGACCTGCTGCCCTCGGGTGACCCCTGTTTATTTACACGCCAGCCAGCAATTAACCATTTAAAAACAAACTGACTTTCATTTAAAGCTTTTCGCTATGAACCCTCTTCCCTGCTGGCTTTTCTCCTCCCTGCTTTGGAACACATTTCATCTCATCATCTTTAAAAAAAAAAGCACTGGAATAATTGTTATTCGAAATGACTGAGTGGCTGTAAATTCCTGATAATTCATCTGATGCTTCTTTGGATCCTTTGACATTACAAGGTTTTCAGATTTGAGACGTATGTCCACACATATTTCGTGTAGCAAAAAAAAGCAGAAGTGATGTCAGTGGCATTGAAATCGGCTTCTTCGTGTCCTGAAGCTGTGTTTGTTTGAGTAGCGACTGATGTTTATTTGAATATGGGGAACTGATGCGTGGTCCGTTGCTAGGAGGGCGACACCAGTTCTGTTCCGCTGTACTCTTATAATAGACACATCCTGGCATCTCTCCCGTTCTGTTCTTGGCTCACTGTTGACCCCAACAACGAAGCACTGAAACAGAACCGTGATCCTCTCCGCTGTGGCCGTCACTTTCACGCTGCCTATCGGCTGCCTGGAGATGCTGGTGTCCTGTCTGGGGATGTACCCTGCTCACCCTACAGCCCTGCACCTCCAGGGCTGGACCCGCACCCCATATGGTGAGGGAGTTTAACTCGCGTTGATATTTCTTTGGAAAGAATCGGTCGTATGGATCGCGTCTCCACAGCAGGAGTGTCTGCTGCTTGCAGCCCTGCTTTCTGGGCCAGGAGAGCTGGCCCTTCTGGCCGGGGTCCGTAGCCACGAATGCTGTGTCTCAGTGTCTCCGCCTGTGTATGCGCTCACAGGACAGAACCACGGGTGGGGGGTGTCAGGAGGGACGCTTTTCTCCAGAGTGCATCCACCTGAGTGAAAAAGACATCTACCTTGACAGCAGCACCTCCGTGGTCTGAAACGGTGGTGTAGTTGGGACTGGATGCTATTGCTTCTTGTCTGACCGTGATCAGTCCAAGTATTCAGTTTGGTACAAACCAGATTTTCTGTGTGGGTCAGTTCCTGCTCTACCCCCAGTCCTCCACTTCTTTGGGGTCATTATATGTGAAGGTGGAGGGCCGAGTCTGTGGGGTGAGAAGATTCCAGCAGAGCGTCGGCTGCCAGACCAGGGGCTCTGCAGTGGATATTGTTGTGCGCTTGGGGTGGGAAGTTGGAGGTGGAGCGGAGGCTGACAATGCAGCCCTGGCGACACGGTGTCTGGAGGGCCCTGCACCCACCGCTGCTCCGCCTCAGCCTCCCAAACTGGCCCTGTGGGGCACGAGGAAATGACACCGGGACCCTAATCAGCACTTGTGGCCCAGCACCGTCCATCGGGTCGCTGTGGAGGCGTCTGGCAGGAGTGGTGGGACACAGATCACGGTGACAGGCTTTCGCTCACAGTCACAGGCTGACTGGGACATCATTCCTCAGCCCCTCATCTCCCTGCTGAGTCCCGAGTGCCAAAAGCATCCAACCCCGTTCAAACTCCCCCAGCTGCCCTTCCAGAACCAACACCGCGATGGAGCAGAACTGCCTTCTGGCCTGTGACTGTGAACGAAAGAAGAAGAAGAAAGGAAAGAACATTTACTTGCACATCCATCAGCTGAGCAGATGCTTTTCTCCCAGGTGACAAAGATCTACAGTCGCAGAGTGACGACTGGTTGCGTTTGTCCGCTTCCAATATTTAATGATGCAAAATTTGTAGGAAATGACAGATGATGTGGTGCAACTGAATGGAGCAGCTGGGAGCTGAGGAGAGAAGTGAACCTGAAAGAGACCCTCCTTGAATGTTGGAATGGATTCAGCAGTCATGAGTGACAGAAGGAGCTCATTCCTTCACATCCGAGCCAAAGCCGAGAAGGGAAAGATTGTTTCTGGAGCCTCTCGAGTTTGGGATAGTGCAGCCAGGGGTGGGGGAGGTACAGCTCAGACTCAGCTGCATTGTGGGTCACCTGGAGGGGCCGGATGGAGGATGTAAAGTGAGATCAGCTTCGACAGAGCCGCGCAAGTTCCATGGATGGGTTTTTTTGCTGCGAGCAAGAGGACCTTCACCACGACAAGCTTTGAACAACTTGCCTTTCCATCCAAACAGATGGACCTGTTCCATGGTAGGACTTTGATAAGATAAATGTGTAGGACAGTCCCACAAGTCCCCCAATGCCACCGGATGACAGAACCGGACTTTAGCTTTTGAGGGCCATCGGCCGAAGAAAAGCCCACAATTTCAATTCTCACACGATATTTACCCAGAGATATGGAGATAAACAGAAATGAAGGTCAGGGAGGTAAAGCAAAGAAAGGAGAAGAAGGAACAGATGAAGAAATTTCGGTTGCTTCGCTTTCTGCATCATGGGTCGTTGTGGTCCATCTCAGGAGACGATGTGCTAGTCTGGTCTCAGCTTTCATCTTCTCTGGTGTAAAGAGAAAGAAAGAACGAAAGTGGCCTGCAGACTTGGGCCGGAAAGCCTCGGCTTTAACACAATCTGCGTTCGAGGTGGGAGACAATGGGGAACGAGGGGGGAAAATGGAGGCCGGCGGCGCAGCTGAAAAAACAAACGGTGACAAAGTGCGTTTTGTTTTTCCATCTCTCGCCGTCTCGACGGTTTAACCCTGCGGAGGGAAAAGGTTCAGTGAGCGTTTTCTTCTTGCCTTCATTCCCGCCTTCAAGTCGCCATTTTTCCTTTCTGTTCAAGTGGCCCCCTGCGGCCCCCCGGGCCTCGCGACCTGCCTATGCGAGAGCGAAACCGCAGCGCGGCGATGGTGCAACACGAGGCAAAACGCTTCCGTTGCAACATTTCCCGCTGAATCGCGGTTTTCCGCTATAGTGCCCTGTGAGGAAGCGGGACCTAGGAGGTGTCAGGTTTCACCTGTCAGGTTTGACATTTACCGGCAGGTTGCGAAGACCTGAAAGGGTTATTTTTCTGACTGCAGCCCCAGCCAACCAGTCAGTGCCCCGGGCAGACAGAAGGGGGCGATGAGCAACCTGGTAAAAATCAAACAGGTTCCGGCTTCGGGGCGACTTTGGAGGTCCACCTTGTCCTAAACTCCGCCGTCATTTGCTTCATCTTCAGGGCCAGGATTGCAGCACCTGCTGGAGACCTACAGTGTGTGTGAGATTCATGAAAGCAATTGTCTGCCTGTCAAAAAAGAGCTAAACTCTAAAAGAATAAACAACTTCCAGGAACGGCCAGCGTGTCCAAACGTCAGGTTACAAACCGCAACTCGCCAGTTTGAGGGATTTCATACATGAAATATTTGCCACCCATTTCATATCTTCTCCTTATCCTTGGGATCGTAATTTCAGGGCGGTTCTGTTGCTCAGCGTTTCACGGTCCCCGGACTGGGGTGTCGCGGCGAAGAAGCTGCTAACACGACGGCTTTGGCTCATGAGCTGGAAAGTGGAAGAGAAGCCAGTGAGACGAAGGCCGCGGACTCGTCTGAGCAGCTGGGGGTCAAGAGCGACGCGGCGCCTGTGAGCTGGAAGGCGAGCGGCAGGTTTCGCTGACAAACGACAGGTGGGCCTGTTCCAAATGAGGCTTCGGGAAGGGTTTGCTCTACAAGGCCGGGATAATAGAGCTCAACTGCGTGAACGGTCAAAGTGAAAATGTGTTTTTCATTTTAGCTCCTCTTTTCCAGTGTTGCTCAAGTGTCAGGAAAGACGCTGAAGGAGAAATGTGGCGGGAAAACACCGCCGCTGCCCCTCATTTTCAGACATGGGTGCTTAAGGTCGGCCGTGTGATGAGGCGAGTTCAGCTGAAGGTTTTTGTCTGTCTACCTGTGTACGTGTATCTATACCTGCTGGCCACGTTGGGAACCCTGTGGAACATCTTCCTCCCGCTTCCTAGTGATGCTGAGCTGTATCTCCAGACCAGTGAAGGACGTCTGCATCCCTCAGCCACCTTGTTGCTCCTCTTTTCTCTGCTCTTCTAGAGCTTCTTGGACGGTTTTTCCTTTGACTTCCTACCAGGAGACACCAGGAGGTGAGGCGAGTTTACGGCAGCCGTTTGCTGCAATGCTGCGAAATATGTCCGTGCCATGAGGCCGGAGCGGAGAGACGGCTTCCATCTTAACCCAAATTTGGATTCCGAGACCGTGACAGGGAAGGGAATTAAATAAAATGGCTTTTTTTGGGTGTCGACTCCAAATTATGTATCTGCAATAATAAAAGTTGCAGTCACTCATCAAAGGAGCCGAATACTGACGCAACACGACGAACACATGATGGACACTCGGTCATTATGAAACCTCACTGTAATGCAGCATTTTGCCGCCCATCGTGTCGAAAGAGCATAACCACGTCCACCGCGATTCGCTTAAATGCGACCGAGTCCTGGGTCACAGTATGACGGAGCTGCTGTGCCGGCAGCGCCTGATCTACACTTGGTCCTTCACCCCATCTTCTTCTCCACCGTCCCTTAAAGACCAAAGTGCACAGTTGGAGTTAACACCATCCCCACCGCCCTTGCCCAGCCTCGGCTGCCCACCCCGGGGGGTATGTGAACGCTGGGATTGACGTGGCTTTGGGTGGTGTCTGAAATGCTTAAGTGGAAACAAAAGCTTCTCCAATGCAAATCAAACCCCCGCAAAGGATCTTAGGTCACATGCATTGCATCATTATACTTGTGACTTTCCCTTTGCTTTCTGGCTCTTTCTGGCAGACGGATGTCTCCCCTCGGCAAAATTCTTAGGCCATTAAATATTAACCAGTTTCTGTAAGAGCACTGTTCCTGAGTCCCTGTGGTGGGGATGCAGATGCACAGCAGAAGCGCTTGCGCTGTGCTGAGGGGAGCGAGGGCAGCCGGAGGCCGGCGCGGGGGAGTCCTTGTGCAGTTTGGCCAAAACTGGGATCGGGATGTGAAGATGGCTGTAGGGGAAAGGGACACATCCTCTGCGTCAGGCTTCTGGAAACCAGTGACATTAAGGGTCACCGGTGCAGTGTGAAGATGGGAGCTTTCAAGGAGTGGGAGGCAGAGGGGCCTCTGGGAGAGGATACATGGCCCCTCGACCGAGACCTTCCACCCGGCTGCTGACCGCAAACAATGAGCTGGTCAATGATGCCAATTTCACAGAGGCCATTATGATTTAATCCCCCTATTGCTTGTAGGGCTGCAGTTCCACGACTGGAAAGAGGACGCTCATGTGGACGCTAGGGGACTGTTTCCCCTGACAAGGTAAACCAAAGTGCCACCTGTGAAAACATACCCAGCTCCTGCTTTGCCCTGTGTCGGATTTTCCGTTGTGTTCTGGGTCGATCGCGATTTTTCCTTCATTCTCATGGAAAGACGTAGTTTGCAACAAGCCGTGTGGGAGGTGCTGGGCTCTGGTTCCTGTTTTGGACAGATTCCGCAGGGCGGCGCCCCTGACAAGCGTTGTCCTACGTGGGACACGGGCTAAATGGCAACACGTGCGGATGAGGTTATGCTGAGAGGACTTTCAGAATCGCTTTCCTGAGAACTTCTTGGGGGAACCGTGGAACAGTTTACTGGACGCAAGACTTTGTCCATCACCTCCCTATGCAGCCAGTGATGTGCAACTGAAAGGTGGAGCTGGTGTTAAAGTGAACGCTGGGAAAACACTTTGTTCACCAGGTGATGCGGGGGGTGGGGGGGTGGCTTAAGCACAGTTGGGGGAGGGGGGTGTCATGATACGACGGGGTCTCCTTCGCCAGGGATCCCCTGGTAAAAATTAATTATGGCTTCCGATGACCTCAGTGCATTATTTATAGTACACTTCAAGGGCACAGGGTTTAAGAAGAAAATGAGAACTTCTTGTTGAGGATGTGATCCTTCTGGGCTCTGGTCCCACCTAAGAACAGCGTAGGATTTTTTTTTCTTCTCAGCACTTGGGAATTTGCTGCCAACTGGAACATTCGCTCGGCGCCGGTGCCTTTGTGGCCGTTTATTTTCCCCGCCGGGTCTTTGTTTGGTGTTTGCCAATGTGTGTGTGTGTGTGTGGGGGTGGCGGCAATGGACTGTGGCAATTGCTGCAAAATCCCTGATATATTTATTGTTCCTGCACACAATGCAAAGGAACCCGGTTATGAAAAACATCTCTTTCCCCCCTTTTTTGTATCGTTTTACTGTCTTTCAGTTGCCTTTGACTCTGTAGTTGTTTGAGTTTTGAGAGGTTCCTCCTGTATTAACTCTCATCTGGAATAAACAGCAGCCCTCCAGTGAACTTATTCATAAACCTGCAGAAGAGCAGCTTAGCAGGCTGAACATCACCCCTCTCCCGCCCAGCAGTCCGCCGGGGGTCCTGCATTCGCCCCCGGCGAGACTTGAACAGATCCTACAGCTCCAGAGTTCTCCACAAATCCACAAACCCAGCCGAGGAGAAGCTCAGCCGGCGCCCGAGGTCTCCGCAATTTGCGCTTGACATGTCAGCTGAGGCACGGGCCCGTGGTGTCAACAAAGGAAGGAAGAACGTTGACGCTCATGAGTTCTTCAGTCATGATTTCACCCACAACCGTGAGCTCTGTGGTCAGTGAACTTCACATGACCAGGTGCCCTTCTACAGTCAGTCTTGATCCACATTTCATACAACGGTCAGTCCTTTGAAATGTCGAATTTAAAACGGAGCTTTTCAGAGTCAACTTTCAGACATTTTACGAGATGCTACGGAGGTTTCATGCGAGGGGCTTGTTTCACAGCCCCGGACTGGCCCTCCTGGACGTTCTTGAGCGCTGAGCCCTCGGCATGCAGCCTCTCCCAGGCCTTGGTCTCCTCGCGGGAGCCTGAGATTCCACATCCTCCACGGTCCCTCTCTCCAGGTGGTGGAAATGGGCTGTGCAGGATGTTACGCTCACATGAGACGGGGGAACATTCTCCTCGCTCACCAACAGCCGGGGTGGCAGAAGGCCAGAGATGTTCCTCGGTCCATCTCAGCTGCTCTCTCCTTCTCGTGTTTCAGCGCCGCACGATCGCCTCTTCCCTCCCTGGAAACTGGATGTTAGCGTGACCGAGTCACGTAGACCAATGCAGTCCTTTGTTTTGTTTCAATTTTTATCATTATTTTGCTCACATTTATGCTAATTTGTTCAGCTGGGCCTTTTTTTCCCGTATTAATTCAGGATAAACACAGTAATATGGCGCTCGAGGTGGGAAAAGCAGCATTAATGCAGCATTTTGCACAAACGCAGCTTGAAAAACGATATAAAATATGAAAATGCACGACAAATATAAAATTCCAAACATTTCAAAATGTTTTTTTTTGTTGAAAAAAGGTCAATTGTAATGATAAATTGCTTGAAGGATCACGACAGGAGGTAGTGGGATCCTGAGCTCTACAGCAGCTGTGGGATTCAAACCTACAACAATGGTTCCGTTTCAGCAACTTACCGTGTTTTACCTGTTTTTGCAGAACGAGAATTTTTACTGTCATATCCCAGGGTAAGTGCCTTGCTCAAGGTGGGGGGGGGGGGGGCTTGGGTAATTCCACAGGCAGCGATCGTAACCACTGTGCCACCTGCTGCCCCCTGCAGCTCATTTGCATAGTCACCCGTGGGTTTTGCTCCAAATCTGTCTGCGTCTGCCTCAGTAACCCGGCTGCCCAGGTGTTTGAGTAAATAGTCCTTCTGTTTGTTGGTCCCGGTCGCTCTGTTTGCTCTGCAGAGTGTGACTCTGTCGCTGTGTTTGAATGGCCTCGTCTTCGGTCACCTGCGATCTGCTCACCTGTGATCCTTCCTGATGGCCCCCACGGGCATCTGTGCGTGCGCTCGTCCCCTCCTCGGTCCCAGTCGCGCAGGGGGCAAAGGGAGGTCATCGCAGAGCCGTGACCCCCGCCGACAGTCCGCTCCACCAGATAAAAGGCCTCGTAGGCGGGTGCTTGACCCGGGTTCTGTTCCTCCTCAGAGTTCTTCTTGAGTCAAACCAGGCAGGAACAGAGGTCATGTCAAGAGGCTGATCCCACCCGCCTCCAAAAGGAACACCCAGACCACAGTGTCGGAGTTGTTCGGAACTTCTTCTGAGAGCAGGTTTGGCCCCACAGAGGGACACAGACACGCCGGTGGGAAAGAACTACAGCGGAGATTCAGCGTCACCTGGAGCTGGTCGCTGCAGTGGCTGGGCGGGACACCGATCCCGTCACGGAGGCCGAGGAAGGGAATATTTGCCAAATCCGTGGTTTTTCATTTCAGAAATCAACAATGAGGTATCTGTGGAATTTTACATGTGCGTCACGTTCATGGCAGACGGCGCGGGGCGTGTGGTGGTTAGAACAGCCCCTCAGCATCCCACCTTTCTGTACTGCCCCCGATGAAGGTATTTGCTCTGAATTGATGCAGCAAAAGTCACTCTGTCTGTCGCGCAAATATTTAAGTCAGTTTGAAGAAACGCATCAGCAGAACTAATAAATAACTCACCGGGTGCGATTTACTGTCTCCTGGCTACACTGAGCCTGAGCTCCACGCTACCAGAACCAAGATCGTGTGGAAAGTGAGGTCAGGCACAGAATCATCCTGCAGGTCTTGCGCTATAAAGGCCTGGTACAGCGGCAGAAATATAGCCTCCTGGTTCTTACTCACTTTTTTCCCTGGACGCACCGAGAGACTGAGAAAACAGGCTAAGCTTCGACCGGGTGTGCAGATGAATCTCCCCATTCCAGTCACCGTGTGTCTTTCCATCAGCATGATTCACAGCGTTTACAGCGGAGTTACAAACGCTATCAAGCCCATCGTGAATATTACTGTCCAAACCCTGAAATAAACCCTGCCAGCACGCTCTTTATCTCCCAGACGGGATGGTCGTCTGACACAGGGGTTACCACAAGGTCACGGTCCTCCTTCTGCCAGCATCTTATCCTCTTGAATGTTGTTCACGATGAAAAATGATCAGGAGATGAGCCCAATGAAACCTTCGCACAGACTCTGTCTTTAATATGACCCCAGTCACACACTGTATGGATCCATCCATCCTCATCAACAAAATTCAGTCCTTCGCAGCACACACACACACGCACCCACACACGCACGCACGCACTGCATGCAATTTATACTCACCAGATCACCCAAAACAGGTCTTTGGCATGTGGGAGGAAACCAGAGCACCCAGAGGAAACATGCAAACTCCACACAGGCTGAGCTGGATTGAAAGCCACACCTGAGCAGATCGAATGGCAACAACAGTGTAGAGATTTGCTGCAATAAATAAACTCACCGTTAAAATGCTGGAATTTACACACGATGGCCTCTGGATTCTATCTGCCACCAATTTTTAACATCATGCTCTGCTCAGAGCAACACCCTGTCTGGACAAAGTCACAGGCCTAGAATTTTCCGCAGTTCCAGGCCAGCATGTGAGTAATCGAAACACTTAATCAGCCCACATCTGTTGCTGATCACAGTTATCAAAACTCAACAACATAAAATAATAAGTCAGAAAGGGCTCAGCTTAAAACCTTGGAAAGGGAACCACGCGGTATATCGGTGAACTGTAGGACCGGTAATGATAATAATAAACATAATATTTTCAGGACCGAATGGTGACAGGAAGTAGCACTGTTCCCTCGCAGCGCCTGGGCTGGTTAGACGTGGGTTCAAATCCCGCTCAGTCTCTGAGGAGTTTGCATGTTCTCCCCATGTGTGTGTGTGTGTGTGGAGGCCCTGCAATGTGCTGGCCTCCTATCCTGGCTGTAGCCTACCACCCAGTGACTCTGGAATAGCCTCTGGGCTCAGGAACCCTGGCCAGGATGAGCAGTTAAATACAATGGATGGATGGATTCACCTTCTTCCCATTGAAAATGTTCTGGAAGGAGTGAGTCTTGAGCTCCACCTGCGGGCCTCGGTGCTGCCAGTGGCTTTGTCTGAGATGAGGAACAATACACCCTTGTCAGAGAACCTTCCAGCTCCAGAAGTCTTCTGAGTCTTACACGCCACAAATTCTCTCTCTCTCTTTAGTGGTCTCTCATGTGTCCTGGAGTGTTAACCTTCTCGCAGGAGCTAATGATCGCAGTGATGAAAGGAGTCTCTTCACTCTTCACACCTCAGTCTGCTGCTGCGCCGCAAAAAGTTAAGTGCAATACAGTGGTTCTCTTATAAGGCAACACACTGTACACGGTTCTCCATAACATGAGCCTTCCTGGGCTGTTCAAAACGCTTCAGACGTTCAGAACGTTCCCTTTCATGTGACCTTTCCCGCGTGAGGATGAGAACAATCTGGGTCTTGGAAGAGCTGTGCAAGTCTTTCTCACTACAATCCAGTGAACGTCGTGATGTAAGAACATCTGCAGTATAAGTTGTCCACAGTGAACAGTGAAACTGACAAGGCCTTGAAGGTACCTCCTAGCTGGAATCAGAGAGGACCTTCTCATTTTCTTCTTTTCTGTTTCTGTTTTTGTCTGAGATCGATGTTATTCCTCTTTCCTCCCGACTGATATGCAATGATTATTATCTAGTGTTTAGCTGACACCTTTATCCCAGCACTCTGCCTGCCCTCTGCTCTACACCCTCTACAGTCATTCTCACCTCTGTGCAGTAGACCAGAGCAACACATAAAAATATGGCCATTTAGAGTCACCAGTTCACCTGAGACACATATCTGTGACCTGTGGGAAGCAATGCTCTCAAACCCTCGGGGAGAACCTGTGCGGTCCACGCCAACTGAGCCATTGAGACAAGAAGGGACAAGGAGCTCCAGCTCTCACCCATGAACCATCTGTGACAATGAAGAATCCATGGGAAGTGCTTCTGGGACCGTGACCCCTGTTCTCAGCCCACTCCGCATCCCCCTTTCTCAGCCCTGCACCAAGCGCAGCTTTCTCCGAGGAGATATGGAAGCAATTACACGAGAGCGAGGGCCATGATCGTCGGAGGCTTTTGGCTTTCGTCTCAAACCAGCGGGACAGGAATCAAAGCGTCTTTTTCAAGCTGCCACCCTGTCGATCGCTGATTTTATATTTATAGCCCTGCAGATGTACGGCGCACGCGAGACGTGATGCCCTGCGTGTCCTGCTGACCGCACACTGGCTCCAGAGCGCTCCTTAGGCACGTGGAAGGTAAGGGCACTGAGAAGATGGCGGGTCAGGAGGTAATGATTTCATTTTCCATTCTCATCCACTTTATCCACTGCCATAAGGCGAAACGATCACAGCTGGGCCTCATCGCACTCATATCTGAGGGTACAAACTATGGCTCCCCGCGCCTCCCACTTCACCCAACAGATCATTCGAGCTTCTTTCCCGCTGCATCCGTCATCCTTGGATCCACCCTTGTGGTTAGATCCTCTCCAGAAAACCACAATGATGCCTCACACACACATCACACCATCTGGGCCAGCCACATGGGGTCTTGCTGCAATGAACCCCCCCTTTCCTGATACCTACAGCTACGTCAGAGCGAGTGTTGCAGCCATTTGAGACGTAAATGCCCTGGATGTGATCCCCCACCCCCACAAGAGCCTCCATCTTGCCCTGCGTCCCACGACATTGCTCATACACTGGAGACTGACTCACTTGTTCCAGTCTTGGTCCCTGGCGAGAAGTGGGGAGGTGGCGCTGGTCGACTGTGTGTTTCTGTTTCTGTTTGTGTGTGTGTGTGTGTGTGTGTGTGTGTGTGTGTGTTTTGGGATGGGGGGTGATGCTGCAAACCAGGAGTCCATGCTACGACAGCTCAGGCCGCCAAGAGAAACTCACGCAGCTCTGAGGCCACGCCAGTGTGCTAATGGAAGCCAGACCCCGGGACAGCAGCCCTCATGGGAGAGAGAGAGAGAGAGAGAGAGAGAGAGAGAGAGAGAGAGAGAGTTTGGGGCGTGGGGCGACGGGCGTCCAAGTTATAGGGCTCCGCACGTGACTCGGGTGACAGCTGTACTGTCACTTTCTCAAGTCAAGGTCAGGTGGCAAGTAGGGCCGCTTCCAAGTTCAATTTCACGTCACATTTTGGGCTGCTGCACAGCGCATATTTGTCACCGTAAATACTTTCCCACATTACTTTGTGCTGTAACAGGATAGGCTGAGCTGCGTGAAGCTGGCCTGCTACGGAAGCCCCCGGCTTGTTGGGACGCCAACATCAACAAATGTACTCGGCTGGATGACATTACATTGCATATTAATAATCATTAATATGTGAAAAAGGGAAAGAAATACAATGCTAAATCACAGCACCGCTTTGGGTTTACCCTGCCGAAGGGGGCGGGGTCACGTCACAGCAAGGAAGTAATAATAATTACATATTTTAACTGCACACAAGGATGAGTTTGTTGGGCAGTCAGTTTAACGGAGCTGACAGAGTCTCCAAAGTGTCTTGTTATGAAAAATGAAAGCAAGACATATCTACCGTGATTATGCGCCGGCAACCTGAAAACGCTGCTCAGCCTGAACCAGAACGTCCTGCCAAGCTGGGTCAAGGTCTCCGAGGACAGGGTTTCGCACTTGCAAGAGATGTCCTGAAAAGAAGAAGTAAAAGACGCAAAGCAAAAACATCGAGACAAAGGGCAAAGGCGCGAAAGTGTGGTACAGAAAGTGGTGGCACATGAGGGGGGATGCCGAGAGGAGCAGGGTGTGTCTTCTTACGGGCTTCAGATCAGATGATTCATAATCATATTTCTCCCTGAGCTTCAAACAATGTGACTCAAGTATTTCCTAACAACATCTAGTCAAAAAACAAACTCGCTTCCTTTCTGTGGGTCGGGGTAAAACTACGGCCGGGCCCTTGGAGCTCTGGGGGGGTCCTTATGACTCTGCCTGCCAGTAGCAGCGAATGGTGACAGGAAACAGCAGAGATAAGACCCCCCCTCCCCAAACCCTGCCACCTCTGCGGGTTTCTGATCGGAGAATATTCTTCCTTTTTTAGAAATACTAATAAAAGCTGTAAGAGCTCTGAACTGTATGAACCAGTGAGCGGTGGGTTTACTGCAGTAATAATATGGCGAATATATAGATTCCTGGTGTCTTGCTGACAACACAGCCAGAGTTGCTCTGGAGAGTGTCGTATGGTGTGTGGTGAATTATAAAATGTACCTGGTTGCTGGTGATGTTCGTTGCCTAAAATAAACCTCTATTTGTTGTTGAATTTTAATGAATGGCTGAGATGTTGACGACGACATTAGGTTTACATCTCAGGACCAAAGTACCTTCACAGCTGTCATCTTCTGGACTGCGTGCCTCGCATGACTCTCGTCAAATTATAGGCCCAAACTCACTCATGAGTGTGAACATTAAAATTTTGAGGCTCTCATATATTTTCTAAACCATTTAATTACAATTAACAATATATACCTTTGTAACTTTTAACAACTAATCTGCGCTCTTTGTCACATCCAATTTGAAATATGCGGTAAACCCCCTTAGATTCTTTCAGATCGAAAGCAGCGCCGGGTGAAACAAGCCGCTGCCAAGATGGACCCAAATAGCATCTGACCCTGATCAAAACAGCCGTTCCGAGGAGGTCGGTTCATCCTCTGAAGACCACCGTGAAGAACAAAATCGAAGGTTGTTCAGCGGAATTACCTAGGAGGTAAAAATCCGCCTCTGCTGAAAGTGACCATCTGCTCCGCGGTGGGATCAGAATCCGCTCTGAGACCTGCGCCACCTGCCGACCCGGAACTGGGGCTCCGTGGGGTCAGAGGGCACAGGGCTTTGGAGACAGGTGCTCTGAGCTCCAGTGCTTTATCTGATCTACTTCTGCACAGATCCTTCAAGCGCAGACAGCTGTTGGGCTCTCATCCCACGGAAAGATGGCGTAGCCCGGTGGGCTTTTTCAGGTTGCGCTGGGGAGAACTGGCCGAGTCCGGCCACAATTCAGTGGCACACTAAGTTCTTGGCCCACGGGAGCTGCTGTGCAAGTGTCACCTTCACTACTCTGTCCACCTCCATTTAAAAAAAATAAATCTTTAAGGAATAACAATGATTCTGGTTGAAGCCCAGTGTTTAAGAACAGCACTTTTTGAGCTATAAGTCTAACTTCATAGGCCTTTGGGCTTTGGAGAAAAGAGTCTCTGTTTATTGAAAACACACGTCTGCAGTGTTTTATTGGGGCGATGGAGATGAAGGGACCTCACGCGTGTCTCTTCTGTCATTCATTTTTGTGGCTTTAGCGTTCCTGCACAAAAGGACGTGTTCGATTACTGAATAAAACCTGCCTCTTGAGGTCATTCGCCTGAAATGTTTTGGAAACAACAGCTGCATCATTTGGACGCAGTCTCTCCTTCTTGTCCCTGACCGCTTTGGTAAAACGGCAACTGCTCTCCTGGTTCCAGGTGGTCTGGGGCTCCAGAAACGCGTCTGTTTGTTTGCGTTGCTGCGCTACGTCACTGTCAGGCATGTCGGTTTGGACCCCCACGGAGGGCCGTTTCCTCTGAACAGATCTCTTGAAGATGTTCCAATTAGAGGCCGATCACAGCGCCGTCGCCTCCTTCCCCGCTGTGCAAATGGACGGATGCCACAATCCGTACGTTTGCAGATGTTTGCGTGCAGCTGATTTTTCCCACATGACATCACTGCCCATCAGCACACGTCCAAATTTTGGGCCCGGCAGAGATCGCAGCAGCACCTCTCCTCGAAATGCGTTCGGAGGCGTCAAAACGTAACCGCTGCTACGATCTGCCCTCGTGGTGCGTTGGTGAACCCCGAATAACGTTGTTTCCATGTTGTTTGTATGATATAAAGCATAAAGACAAAAACTAATCGGTTGGTGAAAACGTCTCCGCCACACTTCCCAAACTTCTACGTTGACCGTTTGCTTGTTTTTTATCTTTATTTATTTTTCGTTTTACTATCTCATTATTTTTATGTCCCCACCACACGTAGTCCTTCCTAAACGTTTACTTTTATTTTTTCAACTATTTTATTTATTTATTTATTCATTCATTCGTTTTAGGTGAACCGAGAACGGCTCCGTTCGGAATCCAGAAACGACGCTCGGCTTCTTGGCTCAGTCCCTGCAAGTGTTCCGGTGAGAAGGTCGCCGCGAAAGTGACCCGGGAAATCGAGCAGCGTTTGGAAGTGGGAAAGAAGATACTAAGACGGCGTCTCCTTTTTTGTGCGTCTTCTGTGCCATTTTCCAGGCTCAACCTCAGAGTGTTCTCCGCATTGCTGCTTCAGCTCATCATGGCCACTTCTCAGCAGTTCTTCCCAGCGATGCCCATCCGCACTGCAGAGCCCTCAGGAAGCCGGCCTTTCTTTGCCGCTCCGGCCGTTCTCGAGACAGAGGAACAACAGCATTCCTTTGCACAAAAGCAGGAAAGAGGGGAATTTTTCAGCCGGGCTTCCTCTGTGCTGGTAGCGCAACACACTAGCGGCCTTCATTTAGGCCAAATTCTTTGCGTCATGTTGCCTGGGCCTGTTGTGTCTCCCGCGCCTCCGTGTTCGTCGTTCTCTCACGTAACAAACCAGAGCTGCCTTCCTGACAGGGACATTATCGCTTTTATTCGGCAACAAACACGTCTTAAGCGATGAGGGTATAAATAACTCGGGGACTGACAGTTTCGTCCAAGGCTTTCGAGGGTATACGAGGGTAAATGAATACTGCGACTCCATTCAGGAGAAACGCCTTAAATCACGGGACTATCTTTATTACATCACGTTAACTCTGGGTTAAAAAGAACGAGAAGCGTGGTAGAGGGAATAGAGGTATCTTTGCTGTAAATCTTAAACACCGTGTCAGGTCAGGGTCTATAAATACCAAGACGCTGAGTTAGCCAGCTGACTTCAGGGCTGAGGTCATACGTTCGCGGCCTTTACGGGGGCCCTCTGGGGTCCCTGTGTCTCGGCGTAGACACCCACGTGTGCGCCCTGGAGGTATACGGGGGGGGGGTGGAAGTTGGGCTTCTTCTACAGAACCTCTGTTCTGGCAGACATACCACCACACTGCTGTGTCATGGGCTCTTCAGCAGCAGCAGCGGCCTCAGGGCAGCAAGTCCGGGCTGTAATTGTTCCGGGTGCTTCTGTTCCGTATTTCTTTCTCCCTCACCGATGCAGCCTTAACAAGACAGGATTTGTTTACTTTGCTCTTGGAATGTGTATGCTTTGGGTCTTGTGCGGCATTTGCTGCTTTCATGTGGGAAAGAATGATAAACATTTTATCACACTTGCATTTCCTGAGCCCGCAAATTTGCTGTCGTCGCCAATGATGACGCTTTGGTCCGTGAGGGGATTTGACCCCACAAGAGAAGATCCCAGGTGTTTTCAAGCAGCCGACCTTGGGGGGTTGTGGTCATACTGAGCGCAACCTCATTTCTTCAAGCTGCCTGGACCGTAGCATCTGGTGGCGAAAAATGTGCCCTTGTAGGGAAAGTTCACAGAATAACTTTCCTCCACCGCCCTTTATACTACAGAGTGAATTTATACGTGTGGCGCGCGCACGCACGTGTGTGTATACCTTTTATGCACTGCTTACCAGTTTATGATTTACAAAATATATTTCAGAGGCTGTGTAATACTGCACAAGGGAGACATATTGTTTGCATCACCTGGAAGGCTCCTGCATCCAAACGACACTAACATCAACATTGACTTATAAGGAAATGTGGTGAAAACATTCAGTGTGATGGGAGACGGTTGGTTGGGACAGAGGGTATTAAGTCTCCAGGGAGCTCCCATTGCCGTCTGGGCGGTGATTAAGCCCCCGATTGAGCTCAATCACAACCCCCCGCATTTCCCAGAACTTCACCAGACCTAAACAGGATGCAGCAAGGAGCACTTGGGGAAACTTGCCACAGATGACCAACGTGCTGTCAATGCAGGGGGGCCGGGGGGGGGGGGGTCTCCTCTTTGCTAACACTTTCTTGTATGGCGTGAATGTCCTGGAAATGTGCGTGGACCACACAAAGGACTGATATGGTAATGCTATGCAGGCTCTTAGAGGCTCTGCCAGAAACTTACTAAGACAAAGTCCTGTCTGTACATTTTACTCATCGAATTCTCCCTAAAATATTTCACCTTCGGCGCCAAAACAAGTGCTGCATTCATCCACAGAACTTAATATACACATGAGCATGTCAGAAAGGGATCTGGTGGGTGAAGAACTGTTGTTGCAACCAAACAGCAGCTGGCTCAAATCCCAGGAGGTGAACAGGCCTTTGAGCGAAGCACTTAACCACACGGTAAAACGGAAACTGAAGGAAACTGTACCGCATGTCCTAAATAAATATTAATAATAATGTTTACATCCTATTTGAATTTGCTGAAATGTAATCGAAAGCTTCTGCTGTCAAGTGAAAACACAATGGAGGTTAACTTTGTAATAATAGCACATAGCAGAGCATAATGGACGTATCTGTGGGCGACGCTGTTTATTTCTAGGCCCGAAGGTGAGGTGTGTGAAGAGGGATAATGTACAGATGGCTTCCTAAGGAAGGGGAAGGGAAGAGTGTGAAAGCGCCTGTGAAAATGTGAGCAAGACGATCCGTTTTGTGCCACCGCCTTCGAGGTGGGGTTAGCACCAAAGGCAATTCGTGGCAAGCGTGGTTTTCAGAAATCCACGTGAACATGGGGAGAACATGCAAACTCCACTCTGACAGAGCTGGATTTGAACCCATGTCCAAAAGCATAGCCCAGGAACCTGAGTCACCAGTGCAACTTTTTGGGTCAAAGATCTTCGGCTGAAGTTGCCACCTAATCCAGAGCAAAAATGTAAAAAAAAGTATTTGTGTTACGTATTAAGTAATTGGATTCCAGATCAGATTAGAATTTGTATAAAATTGATGTAATTATTCCCTGAAAAACTGGATTTCTGCAAAACGAATGTTTGCAACCACCAATAAGGCGACTAAACTATTCGCGCACATTTTTTTCAATGAAATATTCTCATGACCTCAACTATTAATGTAAAACCACCTGGTTTTTCAGGATAAAGTTCGGTGGAGGAATGTGACTGATCTAAAGGGCACCGAACCCATACGGCAAATGGAACTGGAAAAGCGGTTTTAGCTTTCGTGTGCCAGGTTCTCTGTGTTTGCGTGACAGTGTGCATCTGTGTCAGAGGAGTGAGTGTGGGAAAGTTACAGAGGGGATGTGGCTGGGGGGTGAGATAATCGGACCGACCCCTCACCCCCAACTCTGGGGTTGCTGTGAGTGATTAACTGCCGGCTCCAGCTATACCCCTGATACACACGCCGAACCGCATTCCTCCCAGCGCTCGGCCCTGTCCCCCAGCGTGCAGAGGTCAGGTGGCACACATTACTCTGAAAGACCACGAGGTCAGGTAATAAAGTGCTAAATGGTTAGGCAAACAATTTCAGTGCGTAGTGAATAATGGAAGGGCACGGGACACTCGAGTGGAGCTTCTTCAGACTAAATAAGTGCTGCCTGAAATTTCTTGGGGTCAGAATTATTGAATAAAATCAAAAGTCTGACGCTGTTCCTGAAGAACCTTTTTCTGGAGCATTTTCTGTCCCCCACCTGCAGAAAGGGGATCACTAAAGTCCAGGTGTTGGGAGAACAGGCCATCACTGAGCTACCTCATTGTATCTCATCACCCAAGTGTTTCACCCTGACTGGACTTTTCCTACAGGTTATCTCTGCATGTTTCATGAGCAGAGCAGATCAGTCGTTTCTGCTCCGCACGTCGATGCGTTTTTACGGGCTCTTTAACTAAATTCGACAGATGTACAGTGCTGTGCAAAAGTCTTAGTCATGCAACTGGAATGTGTGTTAAGAAGTACAGGTAGATTCTTATCCACCATCAGGGGGGTTTCTGGTTGGTCCCAAATTCATTGTGCAGCCTGAGAATGACCTCAAACACCCAATCTCAGTCATACACAACTATCTTCAGCAACAAATGGTCTGGTCCCCACAGAGCCCTCATTTCAACACGATCAAGTCAGTCTGGGAGGACATGCAGAGACAGTCAAAGTCTGCAGAAAAACTGTGGCCAAGTCCTCAAAATGTTTGGAAGAACCTGCCAACCTCTACCTTAAACTGCATGCAAGTTTGCATAAGAGAATCAATGGTGTTTTAAAGGCAAAGGGTGGTCCCACCAAATATTGATCTGATGAAGGTTTTTTTGTCTACTGCACTTTTAGAAGGTTTATTGATTAATAAGTATTCATGGCATTATTTCTGGAACCATCCTTGCTTTATAACATTTTTCCCAGAGGTGCCTAAGACTGTTGCACAGTATACATAAATACACCCATACTTATGTTCTGAGAATTTGAACCAGTAGCCCTTAAACACCGCATGGTGCCGATACCTTCTCTCACAATGCTGTCCCTGGAGAGGCTGAAAGGATGCAATGAAAGCCATTCTTCACGCCACCCAAACACCATGGGACAGACACGATAAACTATAGCTATAAACATGGCTACAATAGCCCTGTTTTTAATTATATGGGATAATGGTCTCCTGTAAGAATCTTGTTAAAGGGGGCTTCAGTCTTAGTGTGGTCTGCTTCTCATACTGGAGCTGAATTAATGGCTGGGGTCACTTCAGGATGTAGAAAGATTGTTTACAGCAGTCAACAGGGGGCAACTGTACAAGAACTTCACAGTATCTCAGATACGTCATTGCAGAACCGAAAGAAAATGAGACCAGAGGCAAAAAACGTTATAAAAATAACACATATTTATTATTTCATTGCGACACGACAGAGGTTTATGAGAGCTTGGAAGACTGGCAGAAGAGGAGACAGAAAGGTACCCATGTACCCATGGTAAATGAAGACATCAGCAGCTCGTGAAAGGAAATGGAGAGGTCTTGATTCGGGGGCAGTAGGACAGCAGAGAGCACCGTGGCCTTTTATTGTTGGTGGAGGTGGTGTTGATGTTGATGTTAACTTAACAAGAAGAAGCCAAAGGTCCTCACAGGGCAGAGGAGGATGGGGAGGGTCTCACTGCCTTGTGAGGACCTTGGGCTTCTTCTTGTTAAGTTAACATCAACACTGCCCAATTCACACCTCTCACGGCTGGAGCACCACGTCTGGAGCACTTTCTGCTGAACATGGGACAGCATTAGGTTGATGGCTTTAACACGGTGTGTTCAATTCACGGCTGGTGCAGGGTCTAAGGAGGAAAGGAAAAGGCTCCTCTGCCAGACAGCCAGGTGGCCTGACCTAGTGAAACCCTTGTAATAACTTATGAAAAACTTTGCCCGGAGTGTTGGATCTATCCAGTGCATTCAGCCGCACCTCTCCGCCCTTCCTCAAGAGGTATGGAATGGGCGATATCTAAATGGAGCGGGGAAACAAACTCAGATGCGATGGTGGGTGGCAAGAGAGAGGAGGCAGGAAGCACAGTCCCTGGACTTTAGATTGTAGGAATTTCCTGCCCTTTAGATATATATCAACGGGGAGTGGCAAGGGGTGGAGGGAAAGGGGCGAGGTTGGCAGAATGCTTCACCAGGCCGAAGTCGGTGAATGCCTCTAAAAGGGCAGAAACAGGGTTATGGCTCCGCTCAGGGTTTGCGCTGTGGCCAACCTCAACCTTTCACTCTGAGCAGAGATGTGAAGGAAAATTCCCATGTGCCTTTGGTACGTAGGGCTTAAATTATAATTTTGCGGTGTTGCTACTTCACTATTTGACTTGAAGAAAACCGCATCTGGCCCTGGAAATCGTACAAGGATGGATGTGAACCAAATGCCAAGAAACCAGCGCCTGGTTTCTCCTGCACGTCTTCAGCAGCTCACTTACACGGAACCCCTCTCCACAGTCTTTGCCCTGCTCTCGTTTGGTACTTGACCGGGGACCAACGGCACGGCCAAGTCGGCCAGAGGGACCGTCTTGCTGCGGCACATCGCAATGAGGGCTGCCAGAAGCACGGGCAAAACCACACACCACGATAAGACGTAACTGCAGACACCTCCTGCAAAATCCTGCGCACCATTGTGTGACCAAAGTCAACACACAACCGTGGTTTGGGTGCTAGAGAAGCTTGACGTGTTACAGCCGTCAACTGGACTTTTTCCGGACGCATTTAAGTCGAAGTGAAACACATACTGTCAGACTGATTGATGCTGCCAGTTCATTTGAAGTCTTTCTGGTGTACTTGGTGTCAGTGTCAACCCTAGTGATTGGAGTGCTAAAGAACTAAATACCCAGCTTGTCTGGCGAGTGTCATTGTCACGAGTGGCCCAGGAAACCGCGCAGGGGAACGTGGACCCGGTCCAAGCTGGAGGGCAGCACACGAAACTCGGTTTGGTCGACGTTCTGTCGATACTTCCGTCAGACAAGCAGGAGGAAACTCTGGTTATTTTCCCTTTAAGTCCAGTTGTCAAACTGGTGCTGCTAATGAGCTATTTGTAGGTGTGTGAGAAACTGAGATCTATATTTAAAAAAAAAAAAAGCAGGCCAGCTGTTCGAAGCTCTCACAGAAAGACCATACAGCGCCAGAGTGTTTTGTTGAACTCTTGATTTGTTTCCATGGCAACTGTTCAATGATGTCACATGAGGCAACTTGGATCTTCCACATTGCTTATTTTGCAATCTAAGTCTCAACAGGGTGCAGACGCTAAGGGACTGAAAAGCACGGCGCCTCAGCATGAAGCTGCTCAAGCCAGTGACCCCGGTGCAATGGGGAAAGTGTGTGGATGTTGTGCCAGAGAAGGGAAACAGCTGGTCCAGCTCGGAGATGTCCAATTTCGTACGGACCTGACTGGGCAACAGCGCTACATGTGATATTTTGAAGCACCGTAATCGTTTGACACAGTTGTCCTGGGGATGATGAATTAGTCACGGTGACAGGGGGCAGCAGGGGATTTTTGAGCCTAACAGCTCCAACTCATACGAGAAATCAAGAACCGGTGGGTGTCGGACAAAAACATGAAAGGTCTTTTTCCGTTTTCCCTCATTTAAATCTAATCACAAGTTTCTGCCTTCATATTTGGATGATTTATTATGTTTACAGATGTGCACAGGGGTCTGGTTTGAACAAATAGACTCTGTGTTAAAAAAGCCCTCTGGGTGGGGTGTGGAAGGCTCATCCCTGTGGTTTAGCTTCAGAGATCTTATCAGTGTGATGGCAGTTCAACTTCTCGCGAAGGCGATGACACAGTGCTGCTCTTCTACTGACTGCAGCTCCACGGTGTTGCTCAGATATCTGCTGTATCTTGCGCTTTTGTTTTTGTCAAAGAGACTTTTACGCCCATCAGGAAAAGAGATCACACCGACGTGTAGGGGGAATTAGGAGGGAGAGTGTATAACGTGTCCTAAGATCTCATTCCACCTCATTTTAATCCATTAATGTCATCTAAATATAAACCAACGCACACACGCTGCAGCTGTTGTGACCTACAACAGTGTAAAAAGTAGAATATGTCAGCTGCTGCACAGCCATAAACCAATATTAAATATAAGTTGACTATTATTACCAGCATGCATTAGCCCCCCCCCCCCCCCCCCCCCCCCCCCCCACAAAAAAAAA
>UFQX01000955.1:161410-201068 GCA_900497675.1 Arapaima gigas
ACCCCCCCCCCCCCCCCCCGGACAACACCATAAAATATGCACTAAGCAACTGTAAATGGACCATCGATAAGAGGACCTTTGCTTTGGGGTCATGGCTGAGAAAGGACCACCAAATTAGAGTTCTACACAGGCAGAAGAACCATTCCGACAACTTCAGCTTACATATCTGTAATGCGCAATCGAAATCTATTTGAAGCATTTCCTATCCATACCTTTTCTGCACACGCATTTACCGCAGCCAGCATCCTCTTCCACGCTGCGCCAGCCGGCCCCCCCGTGCCCTCGACCCTGCCATGTTAAACATGCCCCCTGAGAGATGACAACATTGCTATGAAATGCGACGAACTGGGATCCTAGCCCCCATCCAAAAAAACTTGACCAAGATCCAGCTGCATTACCTAATCTTTTCCTGTTATTTTAGGTGAACATTTCCAACACCGGTACCTGGGCTCCTTTGCGTTCACTGTTGTGAAAGTTTTTTTTTTCTCTCTTCACTAGCAATACTGACGTAGGCAGTTTCAGAAGTACAAATACGTTACAGCAGGTCATGGTTTTTCCACCAAGTGTCGGCTGTCCCTCCCACTCCTGCTTGCCATAGCCTGCAAATTCAGCAGCTGAGAGGCAGCAGCTTCTTTATGCTGCTTTGTTCTCATAAGGAGCTTTGTAAGGGTGCTTTGCCCAGGTGTTAGCAAGCGGGGGCTAAGGTGACACCTGTTGTGTCTTTGTACTCCACATATCCCACGTTAGCATATCCAAAGTTTGGTCATCTCCACAGCAATGCCGTAGATGTTCATACACACATCTGTAGAGGTGTGAGCAACACTGGAAAGTACTTTTTTTCATTCTTGGGCAAGAAGAAGAGGCCCTCCCAGAAAGCAACATTAACCAACACGTTTTAAGAAGAACTGCAGAGAACTGGCAATAAAAACTAGCAGGTGAAGAAGAACCCAGGCTCAGTAACTGAGACAGTTCTCAGGTGAAACAGCTCTGGCCCTTGACTCATCTACATCTTCTGCAGGTAAAAAAAAAAATCCATCACATTTTCACATGTTGGATTCACTCACCACATCTCACGATACTTTTACTGCGGGTAGAAACTCTCACACTGGTTTAACAACATGAATCAGTCATAACTGATTTGAGTTCCAAAATATTATGGTACACAGCACAAACAATAAAAACACCAAACAATTTAACAAAGAAAAAAAGTGTACTTTGCCAAAGCTGTTTATAATGTGTTCGCAGAAACATCTTCTCTTTTTTTAGCTATACGACTTCTCTCGTACTGAACACTCAAATTTATTACTGGGTAACTAAGTACAGTAGCATATGAACATGTTGCAGGTTTTTGTAAAATAAGAAAAAACTAAGGGTACTTCACAAAACAATTTAGGCCATATGCTCATCTCATTCTTAGTTGCCGAGTAATACATTTATGAAAGTGTAAATTTTTTATTACCTTGTACAACTTTAATAAAAGAATAAGTGTGGGAATTCATGAGTAACTCATAACTGAATGACTACAATGATCAATAAGCAGTGTAATCTTTGTCATGTTTGACTGTGTAAGACTTTAGTGCGTTCCTAGTTGGGAGTCTCAATAAATCACGTCTGGCAAGACGACGTTTGAGGCGAGTCTTCCGTTAGGCACTGTGTGTTGGTGGTATGTTGGATTTAAACGGCTTGAGAACCAACACCCTGTCTGGGCAGCTGTGATTTACTTCTCCCACTCTCAGGAACCCCTTATGGGGAGATGCCTGTCTGCACGTGTGGTTCTCTCCTCGTCCCAGCATCCCCATACACAGGTGTTGGAGACGTGCCACCACCAAGGCGCAAGCGCTCCCTCCCAGGGACTCACACTTGTTCCCGCGCCCCAGCCGAGGATGAATCACTTAAACCAACACGCTTCGATTCCAACTGACCGGGTGGCTTTCCAAAAGCTCTCTCTCGTGAGGCACAGAACCTTACATGGCCACCACTGTCCAGGGTGTGGATCTCCTATGACTCAGACTTGGGAGGGAAGAAGGTGGTGAACTGTCCTTCACAAATAGGGGGACTTAATATGAATCGAGGCATAAAATTAATCTTTCAAACATGCATATTTCACATAGATGCAGGTGCATCTGTATATATGTGTTAATATATTTGTACATGTGAAGTGCTGCCTTATGTGCAGTAACGCCACTGACTCGCATTTTGAGGGTAGACTGACAACGGACATATTTTGCATTTAGTGTGTTGCTTGGAATCTAGGCCTGGCAGCTGTACAAGTGCTCTGCTACCCCCTGTGAGACAATTATTACAATTGCTGCCTTGGAAACAGGCATAAATAATATGCATATCCTTCTAGGTCTTCTGTTTGCTCCCCTCCCAAACAGCTGGGGGAAACACAACTGATTAAGGGCTTTGCTAACAACAACTATGACATCAACACATTCCCTAGAAATGCACGGGGTCCTGGCAACGTGCATCTGCAGTAAACACAGAGCAGGCGGTGGCTGAAAAGGTTAGAAGAAGCGAGCGACCGTCTTGGTAGATAGTCGGCCGCCGATAGCCTTCGGGTATAGGCTGCCGTTCCTCAAGCGATCTTCGGTTAATCATTTCTGGCCTTATCTGACACAAGGAGTGCCGTGTTGAGATTCTTTTGTTGCCCCCTGCTCTCGTCTTCTAAAAAGACATCGATTAGCATCCTCGCCTGGTGTCAACTGGCCAATATTTGCCAAATAGAATGTTTCCTAATAAATTTGTCCGTATTGTCAGTATTTTTTTAGCCAACACTTTTGTCCAACAGCAACTCAATGTTCAGCTGCTTAGAATGATTTAACCATTTGGGTAACTATTGTAACAGTTCAGGGTACATACTTCAGTCAAGGTGCCCACCTGCTGCCCTTTATTAGTACACACTGTTTAATAACAAATGTATTTAGCCGATACTTTCGTCCATGGTGAGTTATAAAGATAGTTTTATACAAGGCAAAAGAGTGCCTACAAGCACTTGTATGCAAACTGATGGAACAAGGAAAGAGGACAAAGAAAGAACTAAAAGCAACATAAGTGGTTAAAAAAGGCCAAATAAAATAAAGGGAACAAAGAAACTGGGAAACAAAAAGAAAGAAACAAAGAAAAGGAAATATGGAATGAATGGGTCTCGGCGTCGCAGAGAGGACTGAGCGGGGCCACAGACGGATGACTAACCGCGGTAAGTGATGTATTTCCAGGGATGTCCAGAGGCTGCGGGGCTTCTCCCTCGGCAACACCCCATCCCCAGTTCTCTCCTTTTTTTGTGAATCGAGAGCTCCACCTCTGCCGAAGTTGGTCAAGAGTGAGGGAAATCCTGCCGAACATCTCCTCAGCTGAGCTTGGCCACAGCAGCGACGGCACGAGCTCCTAGACGGGGGGGGAGAGCGCGCGCGCGAGAGAGAGAGAGAGAGAGAGAGAGAGCGAGCGAGAAAGAGAGAAGCTCCGGACACTGTACTGCACTTTTACCACGGTAAGCACCGTCTGCAGACCCCGCAATGCGCCACCAGGACCGTACTGGCACCGCAGAGATGGTCCCCGCGAGGTCCCGCTCGGCGGCGCGCTGGCTCGCCGTGCCCGTCCTGCTGACGGCGGTGCTGTGGCGGAGCGCAGCCTTCAACCTGGACGCGGAGAACCCGGTGGTCTACAGCGGCCCCCCGGGCAGCTACTTCGGCTACTCGGTGGACTTCTACCTAACCAACTCCTCCAGGTGAGATATTTACCTCAGTATGTACCCTGAACACGAGGGTCCGTCCGTTTTTTAAAGTGCTCTGAGGGGACATTCGGTGTCTGTGGCAGTTTCCCCCGATATTTATCCTCAACTTTAAAGAGTAATAAAATTGTTTTTTGAACAGGGCTCAAATATCATTTGGAAACGCCTTTTTAAACACAAGTCTTTATTATACCAGAAAATACTCATGAAGGTTTGTCTTTGTATGAACACGTTTGGCTAAAGCGGTTAAATAACGACAAAATATTTCGCCGCCTCAAACTATAGCACTTTAATTCATACCCCCTCCCCCCAAAAAAAGAAAATCGAATTAACTTTTTAAAAACAAGTTAAACCCACGTGTTTGTGTTGAATTTTTAACATTTACACCAATGAATAGTTGTGGTTCTTAACAGGATTAAATTAATCCACGATTAAGCTGAGGCGTCTCGCGCCTTTGCTGGGCGCTTATCTCGCGCTCATTGAAACGTGAGTTAAGAACTTAATCTTGTTCTACTGTCCCTGTCGGTTTTGTTCGTTCTTGGGGGGGGGGTCTGTTTTGGGCTCCCCGGGTCACCGTGATCAACAAAAGACCCCCGCGATTTGCATATCTCAGCTGTTTGTGATTGAAACTATCAAGGCGATTGTGTGAGAACAATGAGAATCCAGGGGGTTGTTGACATTGCTCACGTGTGTCGCCGGTCCACTTCACCGCTACACACTCATATCTGTTTCGCGAATACCACTCCTGGGTTCCTGTTTCAGCTTAATATGCTGGATTTCTGGGCAGGTCGGTGAGCATTTGTGAAATTCAGTGGAGGGGAAAAAAAAACTAAATTTCTACTGTGTTCTTGAGGAAACGTTTATATTGTACTCAATTTCTGTATAATAAACTCAAGTGTTCAGTTTTTGAATCATTCTGTATATGAAGTCATCTATGAACATTTTACCCACAGACCTCGGAGGTGTCTAGCTATATAGTAGTATAGCTATATTTGTTTTGTGAAATATGATAAAGTGGTATAAGTGTGAACTCACCCTTTAATCATTATCTTTTGTCCTCACATTCAATTCCCAGCTTCATTTAATCCAGTTTACCATACAGAATCATGCGGGCTAGATAATGACATTGAATTCAATGAAAAATTGGGTCTGTTCTTGCATAGTGCTGACTTGAAAAAAATCTTGATTGTAACTTGACACATGCAAGACTCCAGTGCACATCTGAACATCTTATTTTAGAACTGCATTATCTGTATTTGCAGTCGTTTTCAATGCCAAAAGTTATTGTTATTTATCATTAGTCATTTCATCATCATCCATCCATCCATAGCCATTAATCAGATTTTATCCCTAAAATTGTTTAGTTTTTGTAGTGCAGTCCTGCAGTCTTGTTATAACAACTTGGTTGAGGAAACTTACCACTTGCCAAACAAATCTGACCATCAGATTAATTGTGCGTATGAATACAATTGTGCTTTGTTGTCAGATGCAGTTAGTCTGCTAGGTTGTGTGTGAACCCTGACTGGCCATGTCTCGAGAGTGGGGTTCTGGTGGGCTTGCTGAGTGGGCTGTGAGGGTCTCCGATTTCGGTTTTGTTTCTTCCTTTCTATCTTTCCAGAGACAGACTGTAGGGGTAAGGGGCATGGTGTCAGACCTTTCTGGTCCAGGGATCCAAGTGGAGCTGTATGATTTAAGATGTAAAGTGAGCATGGGGTCTGTGTACAGTTGCGTGACATGCTTTCCACCTGGTCTCGCGATTTAATCGTACAACATTCATTATCTATCGTCCTGCTTTCGCACGATGGTCATGTGAAGTGTGACCTGAAATGGCTTGCTGAGTTTCAGTGCACAGACTGAATATTTGTTTGGTTTGCAGTTTATTATTTCAGTGCCATTTCCTTTTTCACTGTTTTCTTTGAAGAGGGTGATAATTATGGAATGGAGCCCCTGAAAAATTTATATGAATTTAGCATTTACAGCCTTGAAGGATTCTGTTTTGCACTGTGTGCTGAAAGTGATTTCAGCCTTGTGTCCACTGAATGTGGATCTAAGGATGGGGATCTTTCTTTAGTTTGAACATAGTTAACCTAGAGAACAAAGCTGTAAGTGCAGGCCTAACCAGCTGGCCAGAAGAATCCCCCCTTGAAACACCCCCTGTGGTCAGCTGTGTAAGGACTCATTCTCAGTCTTCCTGCAATTTCGCCGTCTCTTCCTGGTTGGATTTGTGCTTGTCAGAACTCTGTTTCCCTGTCTGTTTTTAATATAATTAAGGTACCTAACAGACCACTGTTGAAGGTCTTTGAGTGCAGGGTTCATGAACTTGTGAAAGGGCCATGCTGGTTCTGTATAGTGGGTGTGTTATTAATGGTTCCCTGTACAGACAGACACTGCTGGGAGGCCTTGTAAGGACAGACAAGCTCAGACTACCTCACCATCAACTGCCAGAGCTTCTCTTGGGTACATTGCTCTCACAAGTGGATACCTTAATACCTCTGATGCATTAAAGTGAGAACCACCTGAGCACATGCCAGAATATAATGAGCACTTTATCATGTGTCTGCTGCAAATCCCGCAAAGCACAGAGGTCAGGGTCTTGTATAGAGTTACTCTCTGCTTACAGCCATTAGCTTGCTTCATCCCAGAAGATCTTTGTTGTTTCAGCAACATGACCATGGTCATCCTGAGGTACCCTGGATCCCAGATGCATGAGATCACGAGGGGTTTAGCCATGACACTTGAGATGGGTCATCCTCAGTAGTGTCTGTTGAACTGAACTTGGACTCCTTGAGGGTCACTAACAGCTAATTTTGCCCCATTTGTGGAGTTGTGTGTTGGAATAAAATGTACTTTGTTGTTCTGGCTCCAGACCTCATTTCTTATGTCACCTGGTGAGACCCAAATTACATATATGGTTAAGGTTCTGACTGGTTTATGTGTGCCTTTATTACTACTATATGTCTAGCACATGTCTGGGTTGGGCGGTGGGTTCTTTTGCTTCCAGGTCCCTGTTTCATACATGGTGATCAGTGTTTTCCACAGGCTGTTTGGACAATGGGACTCTTTGTGCACTGGTGTAGAAAAGACTGCTGTTTTCAGGAGGAAAAACTTTCCATGTGACTTTTTAATTATCTTTTATTTCACGTCTGATGTTATGGTCTTATTTTCTTTATCGTCAGTTGCTCAGGTCAATTGTCACCACCCAGAAGCTGTAGAGTATGTTTTGGAGGAAAGATTGGGTTACTTGTTGTTCAGCTGTGTAGTGGCTGTGTTCAGTGGTTTGTATTTAACCCCAAGGAAGGTCTGGATTTCTGCGTTTGCAGTTAATGGGCAGCTTGTATAATGGGGCCCCTGTGTGTGTTCGTAGCAAGGGCCCACGGTTGGGTAATCATCAACTGAATTGACTGGCTGGTATCCCTGTCAGGTCTGTGCTGTTTGTGGGGGGAGATGTTGATGGGCCACTGATAAATGTCATCTCATTGACTCCCTTTTAGAGTAAGACTTGTTGCAGTTGCACAGACAAATGTGACGCCTGCTGCATTTAGAATAAGTGGCAAGTGTTAGACCACCCTAAATATGAGACAAAAGGTCAGATGGAGGCTGGGAGAGAGACAGTGCAGTTTGAATCTCCACCTCTTCCTGTGAGCAACTTACTGATAACATTGCTTTAGCATTTCTGAGGCGCTTGGGGTGTGAAGTGCCATGGAACCTTCTCCAGGCAGTAAATGGAAAAGGAAGGTGGGTGATGGGGAACCAGAAAAGAGACCTCAGATGCCGATTGTGTGGTTGTCGTGGGCTTGTAAAGCACTCTGCTGTCACGTTTCTGACCATACGTTGTATTCAGCTCACCAACAATGCCATTTTCACAAGACCCACAGTGTGGTTGGGTTTGGCTTGTAGTTGAAGTTAGAAGTTGCCAACCAACAAACAGCCGTGCGGCTTGTAAAGGCTGCACAAGGTAAATGGAAAGAGATTTTATATTTAAATAACAACTTTATTCTGATAAAATGTCTTTAAGTGAATTTAATTGTATAAAGAGGGTAAAATGCACAAAAGTTTAAGACACTGATTTGATACTCTGATTTGCCTCCTGGGATATATGGGTGAGCTGTTTAGTATTGTAGGTGGTGGAGGCTTTCAAAGAATGGAGAATGTGCACATAACCTCATTAGCAGGGATATGGTATTAAAACTGCCTTTTAGTTCAGCAAAATGAGTTTATTTGCCATATTTTTATATAAAGAAATGGGTTACTATAATGAAAAATGAGCGACTGTCATTCCTACATGTGTAAAGTTGGCTTTGGCATGTCTGCATTTTATTATGGATATTACATTGAAAGTCAAGCTGGATGATGGTTAACATGGTAAGGATCCACTGAGTCTTCTAGCCCCTAATAGGGGAAGTAATTTGTATCCAGTTGGAAGGATGTCTCAACATACTGTCACCCTGGCCAGGTCTGAATAATGCATGGCAAGGAAGGCTTTTAGGAGGGTGTGGGTCTGGAAAAATCTGGAAGATATTTTGTATTTAGACAGATTTTCTGATTTGGAATTTTTGAAGGTTTGAGGAGTGAGTTGTCCGAGGGACAGAGGGCACCAGTTTTTTGTGAACATCGAGGAGGAAATTAGTCATGGAGCAGGGGAGTTGGACCTTAAACTGAAAATGAGGAGCTGACCACCAATTTCTGTTTGTTCAGCAGATTTTCCTTTTCCTGATGTGGAGCTTTTAGTTCTTATTCATATTTGTTGGTTTGGTCTTTGTCAGTTCTCTTGAGAAATGCTCCTGATAAAGATGATCAATGGGTGGTGGGAACTTAACCTGGACTAAGTTGGTTCTGATAACGTTGATGAGTGACGGGAAATGTACAAAGATCAACAGGGTTTGTAGGTGACACCATGACACCTGGGCTACATTGTTGATTGTCTGGCTGTAGACAGGCCTCCATCGGGAGCGGACCAGTATCCTCTGGGAGGAAATTCTTTCACTTCAATCCGGTTTGCGTGTGTGTGTGGGGTTGTTTATGCTATGATCTTTAATGGTGGCAGATATAGTATTTGCTTACAGCACAACCTGGATCCGTTCAGGAATCTGTTAACTCGCAGGAAAGGTGAGGATTTGAAGCCTTGTACCAGATTTTCTGTGGAATTTATCATGAACTGTCTGGGGAATGTGCTTGATTAATGAAGCCCAGGTGTTCTGTGTCACTACTTTTACTCACAGTTCCATTCTGCAAGGACTGAATTTCAGGACAGGTCTGAAGTCCTCATGACTTTTTGCTCTTTCTCTGTTCCCAGTATTAGATTTTCTAATTTGTGGCTAAGATAGGTAGAATGCATCATAAGTTTGTAGTGTGTCTTTTAGGTGTGGACATCCCTCCCAGTCAAGGATTTGCATGTGCCAACCCAGTCCGTTGGTAAAGAGCTCCAGAGAAGTGTAAGGCTGAACATCTGTTGGGTCTGTGCTGCGGATGCAACTCCGCTTTGAAACACAGATTCTGTGATTGGACAGTACTGAAGCTTCCAGTGGTTGATGGAGGGCCAATGCGTTTCTCCGTTGACTTTAACCAACGCTGTAGATGGAAATTTCTTCCTCGTGCCGTACTTCAGCCTGCCTGCTACCCCAGAGTGCTAGGATTTGGCATACAACCTGAATGGGAGAACCGTTATTTCAGTTTAGATCTGTGGCCCCTCTGGGTGGGGGGTTCTGGATACAGGAGCAAAGGTTCAGTTTGGGTTTCAGCCATGCTGTATAAAGCTGGAGGAGCTCGTATCAATCAGTTTTTAATTCAGTTCAGTTCTGATCCAAGCGTATCTCAGTCTGTTACGAATAATAGTGATTATAGCTGCTTTGTGTTGAGATGCTTAGGTCTCCCACATGTGATGCTTTCGGTATTAATAAGATTAAGAATTTATATGATGTTGCTTCACTGAGGACTGGGTCTATTTTGATGTCCAAGCACCTCTTAAAATGCCCACCCAGGTGCCATAAAATTAGAATTTTTTTGAGGTCATGGAGTCAGGTTCACACCAACAGGTCAGCACATAAATCCTTTGAAACCTATGGATGGAAGACACATTCCCTTTTCCCTTCAGTACTTATCTGCTATGCCTGGAATGTCAATTAACAAAATCTGTACTGTTTAAAACACTGTTTAGAAAGTCACTCGAGTTCACTTAGTGTTTTTTTTTTTTTAAACTAGTACATTTGATGTTTTGGTCTACATGTTCAACACTGGCACATTGTCTGCTGTTGTGCAAGCTGTCATGCTGGGAAGTGAGGTGTCTACAGTGACTGGCTTTCTGCTGCTGAAAAACCAAACAGTTTCCGCTGGCTTTAAGCAATTATAATAGCATTCAAATGACATAAGCATTGCAGCTGGGAGGAAGATTATAAACCAGGAAAGGGGTGGGTGGGGGAGACATAGTCAGCCAATTACCTATTTGGCCTTGGTTGTAAGCCCCTTAGGGATGAGTCCGGCAGACAGAACCCAGTGGTCATTTTCACTAGAGGCTGGACTGATGTTCAAATGTATGATGATAGTTGTGTACATGTTAAATTGTACTTTCTCAATCTCAAACTACCTAATGACTTCAATTTATTATTTCTTAGCATTTTGTGCTGATTAGACTGTAAGTAAATGGCCAGGCCTTGTGACTACGTTATTTGTCTGTGCAGTTAACGTTTAATACAGCCTTAAGGCATACAGCCTACCTCACTTACAGTAATTATCACCAAAAACAGTCTAGCAAAGCTGTGAATGATTTTTTTTTTCCACCACAAAGCACAGTGGTGAAATTGGGGGTTGGTTGATGGTTCTCTATTTAGACGCCATGCAAGACTGCAAATGATCCTTTGCCTACCCTAATACATTACTTAAGTCTCCCTACACAGACTATAGTCTTTTTAAAAATCAACAGAACATACTGTATAAAGCTATGACAGCTATTTTTTATGGATACAATTAATAGCGTGTACACCATGTTACTGCAGTGTTTTGGCAGTCCAAATGACTCAGATCTTGGTTCCCAAAGGGATTCAGAAAGCATATTTCTGCTATTCTGCTACTGCTATTTAACAGGCAACAAAGCGGTGCTTAATGAATTTTCTTTGTGACTTGGAGAAAGCTAATTGTGGGTTGTCTTGGTTGAGGTAATTTACAGGGTCAGATCTTCAGCAACCATTGTGCCAAACTGGTCTCTGCAGGTCTGTGCTCTTTCAGGGTTGGTATGAAACCACTTCCAGTGTCTGGTTGGCAGTCACACTAATCTGTTCTCTTCTCTGCTGATTACTGGTCTTCATCCAAATGCCTTGTGGGAAGGTGACAACGCTAGACCAATTATGAGCCAAGATAGAGACCCGATTAAAAACCAATAAAATGTAAATTGTTTCTTATTTTGGATACTTTTGATTGCCATCGAGCACTGATGGCAGCAACAGGGACAGGCAAATGGGCATTTTAAGAGAAAAGCGCACTGCCCTTTAGCAATTTACAGCATACCTAAGACATTGATCTTTAAGAAAACCTTTTCTGTAGACAAATTGTTTGGAAGTCCTTAGATCTCAGTTTATACCCTGAAAGTGTCGGATAAGGAGTGGATGCCTGGACCTGTGCCTCTGTTCCTGTGGTTGAACAAGTAGACCATAGGTTGGCAATGTGTTAACAGGGTTTCCAACTACCTGGTATTCTTCATAATCCCAAGATGACAGGCAGTAATCCAGTCAAATTCTTAGGAAATTTGTAGTTTTTAGAGCGAGTGGAGGAAAAAAATAGCTTTTTGGCGATATCCCTTGTTTACCTAAGCATTCCTGATTTTGGAGGTGTGGGACAAGTGGGAGGTCAGAATGTGGTCATTTCTGTTAGCCATTGATCTGGGTTGGTACTTCAGGTGACTAAAAGATGGGTTTCTCTAAAACAAGCAAATGACTGTAAGGGCCTTTACGGAAAGAAGAATAATACTTGGGTCCTCGAGGTTTCTGAAAGTTCTGGGAAAGGTTTTCTTCCTCCTGTTTCTGTACACCAACAGGGTTCTGCTCTACTGACTGACTCTCTTCACAGTTTTGACTTGTCACCAAACTCACCTCATTTCCTTATCCTCCTGCAGTTCCAGACACACTCCTCCAACCTGCTATCGCTGTGCTGTGCTGTTGTTTCAGTTCACTGACGCATGCAGCTAGTCTGACTTTACTCTTTCCATCCTCAACTGGTGGCCCTCTGGCCTCTGCTTTCTGCTCCTGATATTCCTGTGATGCATACATTTCTGATCAATTTTTTAACTGTGAAACTTAATTTTGAACTCCAGAATTTAATAAGATATTTTAAAATAGTCAGCATAAAAATGGCCTCTGCGTTCCTTAGCTGAGGGCAGGAAACTCTGCAGGCTTCCTGTGTTTCAAGAACAACCCCCTTCTCTTGGAAGTGCCTGTCTTAATGGTAAGATAATTGTGGAATGGCAATGAGATCATGGTTGTCAGTCCGGCACAGTCTCTTCAAATTACAGAAACCAACAGCTGACTACAGCGGGTGGGTTGTAGGGAAGGCTGCAATAGCGCTTTGAACTAAAACTTTAAACAGTGGGGATTTGGGCAGGGTGTTCTTTCCAAGTGGTCTTTCCACTGCCTTTGTCCTCCAGAGTGTTGACTCATGACCCACAGACTTGGCCTCCTCCAGAGACATTCTTTGCTCTCAGATCAGGCTTTTCTTGAAAACGGTGACTTGAGTGGCTTAAGTGATAATGCACTTGACCTCAGTGACTCTTAAATGTACAGTGTGTTGCTGTTACATCTTTCTATCTGAGGTAGATGCTTTAAGGTAACACCCCCATTATCAGAATTTATTGCAGATGGGTAGAAATATAAAAAGATGCTAAATATCAGAGCAATGCTCTCACCTTAACTGAAGACATAATAGTGAACTTGGGCACTTGAGTCCCTGTCTCCTTACCTCTGTCCTGTGACTGTGTGCCATTTATTTTCTGAGCCCTTTTCAGTTTCCTAAGTAATTATATCAACCTGTGTTATGTTTTAAAAATTATATACATGTGTCTTTTGATTTTTTTTTTGCACTGTTTGTGCATGACACCATTTAGACTCTTATCTTGCAACTTAATTCTAATGCTGATTAACAGACATCAATAATTGTCAGTTTTTTCACTAAAGTACATCTCCTTTTGGAGATGTCTAAGCAGTGTTTCTCATGGACTTATTATATGGATGATAAGAGAATGCTTCTCTTTATTTTCTTGCCATCTCCAGTGAATATTCACAGTGGAGGCTGGCTTCCTTTGTCGGGATTGCCCAAGGCAGTCCAAGTGGAAGCTGCTGCTTGGGAATCCTGTGACTAAGAACTGGTGACTTTATGTGTGAAACTGAGTTCTGACGCAACAGTAAGAGGGCACAGTCTGATTTTGCCGGAGTGAAAAGATGTTAAAAATGAAAAGCAGCATTGATTCAATTCCATTAATGTTTTGTGTCTGGTATCTGATGCTGTAGTAGAATTGCCTATGGGTTCTCTTCTGTTTTGGATATTTGTCATTATAATTACTCGGCAGAAATGAGTTGTTGGCACAGTCACATTCCATTGAGGACCTGTTTGTCTTGAGCTGTATTATTACTAGGTTAAACTAAATGTATTTTCTCACACTGTTTCTTGTGTTACGGACAGGTGGCAAATGCCACTTGTATCAGGAGTATTAATTTCCAGTGTTGAGGTAATCCCAAAATTACGTTAAAAGGAGAAAATTCTGACTTTCTTTTTTGACTGTTCAGCCATCATCCTAAACTCACATACAGTATCAGTGCTCCCTTGCAAAGGCTGATTTGGTCATTTCTAACTGTCATATCGAGTTTATCGTTGTGTCTAAATATTATAGTTTGAGCAAGTCGCTTTTATTTTGCCCAGTTAATTCACCAGGTGAAACTCGAACAGCCACTGAATTAGATTCCCAGTTATTTTCCTTTTTCAGTGGGAGCCCTTCAACAGATTAACTTCAGGTCCAAAATGTAATGTAAATGTTCAGATGAGGACAATAAATCTGAACATTAATATGATAAAAGCTTAAATAAATAAATAATAATTGTATAGTTCAATAATGCATGAAGACTACATCAGTGATGCCAGTTGTTTGCTTCTAGTGTCATGTGTTTGTTTGGTGCTATTCTTTCTCTTTAGTTCTTGTTTTGTTTGCCAACAGTGTCAGCGTACTAATTGGTGCTCCAAAAGCCAACACCAGTCAACCAGACATCACCGAGGGTGGGTCAGTGTTTTACTGCCCCTGGAGTCTGACGGAGTCGCACTGCAGCGCCATTGTGTTTGACCCTGAAGGTAACTTATGGTTTTACGTCAGTTTTTGGTTGCTTAAAGTTACCCTTTCCTATGGCTTCCTGAAGACAATGTGCTGTCTGTTAATATTTCCCAACTGTGCTTACTGTAGAGCTAATCTACATTTATCTTCCATGGGTAGATATGGTGTATTATAACTCTTTGTTTTTTGAGCCATTGGATCAAGTTGAACTAAGTATCCCCTAGAAATCCATTGAATCCCCTGAATGAGATTTTGTGTTCATTTGGTAAATGTTAAAGTTCCATCACAGCAGGTCAGTGTTGAGGTATATAACAGACCATTATGAGGTCATAGGGGCTAAATTCACCTGGGTGAAGAGAGATGGTGGGGGAAGGTTTTCTGGAACGAACTGAAGGCTGTGCAAGCTTACAGTGCAAGCTTTGTGCGAGAATACCGGGAATAGTCCTCAAGTGCTTTTAATAGCAGACAAAGGGCTGGCTGGCTATGGAGATGGAGGGAAGGGCTAAAGATGACGAGATGGAGGAAGCATGATATATTTAATTTTAGTCATCCTTCTGGAGCAGTTGCTCACTTGCAACTCTCCCTCAGAGTACAAGGGAGTTAGTTCAAAACAGGAGGAGAAACTGATATATGGAAAGTAAATGATATTTTATGTTTTTTTTTTTTCCCCATATGGGTTTGTTACGTTATTCTTTTAACACTGTAGTCATGCTGATTGTTGACCTGTAGAAGTATCAGGGATACGTTCTACCTTTGTGCCAGGATTGGTGATACCAGTTAGAGCCTCTTGGCTAAAGTCTCAAGTACTAATGTAATTCAGTGGTGAATGGTTGTGTAGCTGCTCTAGTCTCTGCATCAGGCTGCTTCATACTGTGTTTAAAGAGAAAAATAATGTTTTAAATAACTTCTCTATTGAGAAAAGAATCATTATCCAGGAGCTGTTGGTGCCCATCTCCTGTTTTCATCAGAGTTAGATTCCCATCTCTGGGCCTGAATCCTACTGCACATCCACCCAACGCTCCCTGTGACCAATGGGAACACTGACTTAATTTAGTCATCCATTTGTCACTGCCCTAAATTTATCCCCACGTCCTACTGCCCTCCAATAATTTGCATGCACACCAATGCAACAACAATGTTTAGTTCTTCACCACTCCCCATCAGCACCTCCACACTTGCTTCACAAGTCTCCCTGGTCCTACTGACACTGAGCAACATTGTAGTTCAAGGGACTGTAGATTTACCAAAAAAATTGAGGGTCCAATTGGTTTGTCCACACACATTCCTGTGTTGACTGCGCAGGATGATTGAATTGAGGGCCATGATGTGGAGCCTGTCTCATGTTTCACCCAGCATTCCTGTTGATGCCCCTATCGGACCGGACCAAAAGGCTTAAGGCTTTCCTCATAACTTGACAGCTGTCCTTGGCACAGTAATAAGCCTGTTGTTGAGCTGGGTCCAAAAGGTCTTTTCTTGTCTGCTGCTGTCCTGCTGAATGAATTAAAACATTGTGGTTTTATAATGAGTGGCAGTAAAGTGGTGTTGTAGTCCACAAGCACATTTCGCAGGACTAGTGTGTGCACCTGCTGAATTTTGGGCAGGATGCATTGCTTTCTTGCCCTCACATGTAGCTTCAAAAATTTTAATATAATTTGCATTTTGAATCACATTAAATTAAAGAATTCCTTTATCTCTTATAGGCGAGGCTGTTTGGTCACTGATGCAATGCTTTCCACATCCTTCCTGTGATTCATTAGATATACATGGTGTTCATCTCTCCTGAGTCCTACTTTTAAACCCACTGCTGAGGGAATTGTTGTGACAGATGACATATAAGGGTGTGTGTCACATGGAAAAAATAAACACGAAGGGGCAAAGTTTCCTTTTGAATTTGGGGATTGTCATGGATTTATTGCTATAAAGAGTAAGATATTGCTTGCTTTAGGTGTTTGCTTAGTATGTACAGTCATCCCTCAATTTAAACCTATAAACTCTAAATGGCTCCTGAAAAGGCTGCTGCGTAAATCAAAAATATGTAAATTGAGACAGCTATTTTCTCTCACACACACACACACACACACACAAGCTAGTATGTTCCTGCTCAGTGTAATGAAGTGTTCCAATGTGAGTGAAACATCTTCTTGTGTTTGTAGCTAACAATATTAAGTTTATTCTGCTGATGTTTCCCTGAGGAAAGTTTTAAAGAGATTCACCTGACGGTGGAAGAATGCAGAACAAGTTAACTTTTAAGTGATGTATAACGTTAATTTTATAAGTGAATCATAATCTAAATGCTCATCCACTGACCAGTCATGACCAAAATATTTACATACACACCTCCTCTTAAAGATAAACAACAGTGCGAGTTTGTTTAAACTTTTCTGCACCAGCCACGCACACCTGAACATCATGTCCGTCTTTCCCAGGATCCAACACTGATGTAATAGCACCCCCTTTAGATGTATGCACTATGTATAGAATGCCCATTGTATAATTAAAAATCAAAGCGCGTTGTAGCAAAAGCACGTAAATCATAAAATGCCTGCAATTAGAACAGAAAAAACTATTATAAATTTCAGAAATAAGCATTCCTTACCAACCTGCCCTGTGTAATGTTTTCTGCCCTACAGAGTTTGCACAACAAAAGCAACCAGTCAGATTCAGGGCCACCTATCTAATGATCAACTGTTCTTGTTTGCTTTGACCGCGTTTGCAGACGAGTAAGAGAGAAGTGGTGAGGAATGCCTTCCTGCAGACAACGTTTAATGTCATTGAAGACCCTGATCCCTGTGGTGTCCTATCCAGGCAATGAGAGTGAAAGCTCCCTGAGATGGGGGAGGTGGATTGATAGGTGGCTGAGAAGGAAGTCTGTTCGGCCTTGAATTTCGTGGAAGGGGCTTGCTGGGTTGCTTCCCAGGATGAAGCAATGGGATTCCTGTGTTGGAAAAGCTCAGTGGATTTAAGGAGGGAATATACTGATGTACTATGCTGCCTTCTTGATGCTGACCACCTTTTACCTGACATGATGATTGTAGCACTCATGTTTACCTAACATGATATGTATAGACAGGTGACTGCAAAACTTTCATTGACCCCCCAGATTCTCATACTTCAAGGGCTCCCTTTAGTGAAATCTTACACAGACAATGTTTGTTAGGGGGTTGGGCATGTTTTTGGTTTTAGATGGAAAAGAAGATTTTTCCTGCTGATTTGACTGAGGAGCCACCTGATGAATGAATGGTGATGTCTACTGTAACTCTGAATTCTTGTGTTTAAAAAAGCTTGACTGATCAGCAACCCTAAAGGTTGGACAACCCTAATGGCCATCTTTTCTTTTTCTCAGATCCTACAAAAAGCCAGAGCAGAAATTTCGTGGCCAAGTGGCAACACAGTCACAGACCTGCAGTTTAGGCGTGTGACCTGACCATCTTGTGTGATGTCAGAATGGTGGCCTTATAGTTGCTCATAAAACCTGTGAGCATCTGGTGTTTGAAAACTCAAGGGTGTCTTGATTCCAGTGGCTCTTATCTGTGAGGTGTGGAAAAGTCTCCTGTATTGGAACAATGGGGAAAAACATGCAAAACTTCCTCAGGAAATATAAGAGCTCAAGGGCTTAACTTGTTCTTGTGTGACCTTTGATCTGAGATAGCGTTGTGCTCATATTGGTTTCCTTGCTGACTCAAATTTCTCTGTTCCTACGTACAGGCGATCGCACAGACAAAATCAACGACACGGTATCGCCAATGGAATCCAAGTCTCACCAGTGGTTTGGGGCCACAGTGCGCGCTCATGGAAGCTCCATACTGGTATGATTTAGCAGCAGAACTAAGGGGAGGCTAAAGTAAACCACCTGGGAATCTGGCACCTTTGTGTACCTGCCTCAGTCTTAGCTGTAACTGTTCTTTTTTTAGGCTTCTATGCCATGCTAAGGGACACATTATGGAGCCTATCCATATATACTGTATATGCAGGAGTGTAATGGGTGTAAACAACTGGAACACCTTATTTGTCATTATTTTTGCAAATATGTCATATTGTCAGAGCTTGTTTCTTTGATGCCTCAGGCCTTCTGTTTGTGCACAGAGTGCCTTTCTTAGTCTTTTGCCAGAAGAGCAAAGTCCAAGTTACAATCATTTCTACCAAATAAATTTTATCACTATTAAGCTTTATGGTAGACAAGCCAAGCAAATCCTTATGCTCATAAACAAATCGTTTTGACATTTGCAGTATCTGGCAACAGGAAATTTTGTCAACCTATGTCTAATTCCATGATGTTCTGGGAGAGTGGGGTGTTCTGAGAGTAGCTCAGTTTTTTTTTTTTTTTTTTTACTGCAGGTTTTTGTTTACATTGTTGGTGTCTTTTTTTTTTTTTTTTTTTTTCCCCCTTTTCAACCCCNACTGCAGGTTTTTGTTTACATTGTTGGTGTCTTTTTTTTTTTTTTTTCTTTTCCCCCTGTTGAACCCACGGTATCTGCTTGTCCTTGGTATTGAGTATATTTACTTTTTGAAACCATGATGTATACATCTGTGTTTTCTGTGGCCATGTTTTAGAACATTATTAATCCCTGTCCCTCAAATATGTTATAGGCATGCGCCCCTCTCTACTACTGGAGAACTAGTGAGGACGTCCCTCACTCTGATGTTACGGGAACCTGCTACCTCTCAATGAATAACTTCTCTCACATTGTGGAGTACGCCCCATGCCGCTCTGGTATGGATCTGCTGGGCTAGCGATAAAGATGGATTTTTACGTGATATTTAGCAGTAGAAGGAAATAACAGGTGGACAAGATGCCAATAAATGCCACTGTATGTAATCATTCCAATTTTTGTTTTTAGAAAATCATGAGCCTCAAGGCCAGGGTTATTGTCAAGGTGGATTTAGTGCTGATTTCACAAAGGTAATATTCTGATCATCTCTTAGCAAGGTGTGATCTCATATGGTTGATACAAATGGCTGTCAGCCACCTTCAAAACTGTCAAAACTCAACCTGTTTTTCTGAAGCCAACTTTGTGTGTTTGTTCCACAGAGTGGGAAGGTAGTTCTTGGAGGTCCTGGCAGTTTCTTCTGGCAAGGTGAGGAAAAGAGTTTGATCTGTTAGTTTTTCTAATGTGTAATAAATAAAGTGTTTGGGGGATCTTTCAGTCTATGGGGGATCACAGAAAATTTAGAAAGTCTCATTTTTCCTCCTCTCTAGGTCAGGTGATTTCAGCCTCAACAGAAGAAATTGTCAAGGCCTATTATCCTGGTTACTTCTTGTTGTCTGTGATGGGCCAGATCCAGACCAAGCAAGCTCAGAGCAATTACGATGACAGCTACTTGGGTATGGCAGCTTTTAATGATTCTTTGATTTTTTTCACAATTTTATACGCATGGCAATACAGATTTTAAATTTACGTTATTGTAAAGACCAGTATGACACTTCTCTGACTGAGTTCTCTTGCAGGCTATTCTGTAACAGTTGGGGAGTTTACTCAAGATGATAAGGAAGGTAAGCCTTGTAAATGGCAGTGTTTAGTGTTAAATAGTTTCTCAGATGAATACACTCCTGTGTCAGGAGCAACTCTGAGTACTGGTTTCTTTGACTACTGATAAGGTTTAGTATTTGAGAGAACTGGAACAGTCTGCATCTATCCATGTTTGAGTCAGTTGAACTTATATTTTTATATCTGTCTTGCAGATTTTGTGGCAGGCATCCCAAAAGGAAACTTGCTTTATGGCTTGGTAAGGAAACTCTGTATTTTGAGGTTTTTTTGTCTCCCCCTCAGCCTTATGCTGAGAGAGATTGATGAAATGAGGAAGGGTTTGCTGATGTCCAAGGAAGATTATGACAAAAAAGGTTATAGCTAGGGATGCAAGCCTTACTGTTTTATAAAATTGCTATACCCGTGTGTCCAGTTTTGTTCAAATGACTTTTGCCCTTTGCATTTTGCTTGCCACTAATGATCGTGTATGTTTGCTCCCTGCAGGTGTCTATCTTAAATGGAAGTGATCTCCAGTCCATTATTAACATCACTGGTGAACAGGTAAAAACCCTTGATCTACCATTTACTTTTGACCCTGGGAATGTCTTGGAGTGGCTCATATTTAGAATTCCTGGTTGCTGTGGGCACTCCCTTAAGCGCTGTTGCTGTTTTGTTCCTCTGAGAAGTTACATGCCTTGGCTGATCTGGAATCTTTCAGTTTTGTTTGACTGGAGAGCAAGTGTTATAGCCACCCTGGTGTAAACCACAGGGGTGGGGTAGGATCTGTCTTTCTCAGGATTATGGAATAAAATGTGACTTTCTGAGCCACATGTGCCACTCCAGAAACATGAGGTGCTCTCTGATGTTTTCCAGATGGGTTCCTATTTCGGGTACGCTGTAGCGGTCACCGATGTTAACCGTGATGGGTAAGTGGGCAGGCAGCCAAATAGAGGCATTGCAAAAAACAGAGTTCAATACAGGGAAATGGGAAAGACATCTTTTCTAATGTTTGACATCTTATCAGTGATGCTTCAGTGGCAGGTTGGCTTTGATCATCTTAAAGTTGGGGTGCTAGTTTGTTGAATATGGGAAAGTGGGTGAATAATTTGAAGTCTCACCTGAGCTCACGTTATCTTTCTCCTATTATGCTTTGTGCTTGTCAGCCAAGACGATCTCCTGGTTGGTGCCCCCATGTTCATGGTTCGAGGTTCAGGTGGCCGTCTGGAAGAGATGGGCCGTGTCTATGTTTATCTGCAGCGGGGACCCCTGAGCCTGGAACATAACCTCTCACACCTGACGGGCACGCAAGAGTTTGGGCGGTTTGGAAGTTCCATTGCTCCTCTTGGAGATCTCAACCAAGATGGATTTAATGGTGAGTACCTGTCCAGTCCCCATATCACATTCAACCGGTGTTGCAGATTTTTCTGACTTCTCCCCAATTCTTTTCCAGATGTTGCAATCAGCTCTCCTTTTGGAGGGGAAGAGACAAAGGGATTGGTGTTCATCTACAATGGACACGCGGGTGGACTTGGGGACACACCCTCTCAGGTGATAGTAGGCCAGTGGGCTTCCAGCACCATTCCTGCCAGCTTCGGCAGTGCCATCCGTGGAAACGGAGACCTGGACATGAATGGCTACCCAGGTAAGGTGACAGTTTCCCCACGTAGACTTTTCACATTTCTTCATTTCGCAGATGTTTTCCTCAAAGCTACATGCAGTTCAGGATAGACAAATGGGCATTTTTGTCTTTCACTGCACCTTCTTTGAGGTTTCTTAGCCATCTTAAAACATCTCTTGTAACTGATGTGTTTGCTTCCCATTTAAAAAAACATTCCAGCATTGTCAGTGTCATCTGTTCTCTTCACTAATTTTGGATGTGACAATATTATGTACATTTGACTGAGAAGCAGAGTATTTGTTTTGATGTCTGGTTATTGAGCTTCATTTTCTACAAAACCTTCACCTCTAAAATTCTGTGTATGGGTATAAATGTCAACTGCATTTCTTGGTTATTTTAAATTCCTACTAGACTGCAACCTATAAAACCACATGACTGAATGTTTGTGTGTGTATACATTTATAGTTGGCAAATATTTAATTAGAGGGTAAAAATAATTACAGCAAAAAAGCAGCTCAGGAACTCCTGGAAATACTGCACAAGTATGGTTATGCGAAATTGAGCCACTGTAATTATTGCCTGTTGCTGATGTCCTGAGTCATGATTATTTGCTTCATTACTTCATAATAATAATGCATATAATATAGGGGTTGAAGGTGAATTGGAAAGACTTGCAGCGAATGTGATATTTGTCTTTTCCGGTGTTTTCCCTCAGATGTCATTGTCGGTGCTTTCGGAGTTGACAAGGCAGTGTTGTACAGGTAAGTCAGTTAAAAACGCCAATTTCTCGTGAAACTTGCTTTCAGTGAAAAATGGAGCACTAGGTTTGCACTAGTATAAGCCATAACAGCGCCAGTTTTTTTGTGAAACTTGCGTTTAGTGAGAAATGGAACAGACAAAAGCCATTTCCAACACTGTTCAAGTTTATGGCAGATCTTTCCCACCCTGCCTGTCTAGCAAAGTTGTTGGTACACAATTGGAAAATGCTGACCTCACTCACCATATCCTAACTGTCCCATGTCTGTAGAACTTCTTTGAATGGTCTGTTGAGGCTAGAGACCATTTAGGGAAGTGTTTTCTTGAACGTGGATGAAAGTAATGTTTAACTCCCTCTTACGATTGCAAAAAGACTAGTAAAAGGTTCCTGTGGTTGGCTTCACGGGAAGGTCATTTTTTAGCTAGAGCTTGATGGTCTTTTGTGTGTCGTGTTCCTTTGCTCAAAAAATTTATATTTTGTTATTGTGCACCAAATTCTTGAAGCCCTTGAGCAATCTATGCATAATAAGCTCATGCATTTCCTTTTGCGTTAATGCCCATATATGCTTTTTATGAATCTTATAGATATTATAAGATTGTGCTTGGAAGAAAGCTTTGTAATATTATGGATTTTCTCTGTTTGCAAAGGACAGCTAAAGCAGATGTTTCCAATATGCTAGTGTGATGCCTAAAAGGTGTTTATCTAACTTAGGTGGTTAAGAAGCTTCCTTTTTTGTTGTTTATCCCATAGTGTACAAGTCCTGTACTGTACTGCACCACTTCAGAGAATGTAGCATTGTTGTATGTCTTCTTGCTGCTACAGCAGAGCAGATTCATCATATTGGCATCCAAATACCGCACAGTCTTTTTGTTGACATGTCCTTGGCAGATCCCGGCCCATTGTCCACGCCAGTGCCTCTCTAACTGTGCAACCTACCATGATCAACCCAGAGGAGAAAAACTGCCCACTGACCAACAGCAATGAGTCCATCCTTGTGTCCTGGTATGTGGCTGTACAGCCTTATCCTAGAACCACCGCTGGCCCAGATGTTTTATCTTGTTGTTATGGATTGAACTTGATGCACTGCCAACAGGAATTTTTTCCCTGACATGGCAATGAAATTTATTGAAGTGTAACTGGAGAAAAAGAAAAAAGTTGTCATTTTAAAGAACAGCTCTTGAAACAAGTTGCAATTTAAAAAAATTGTACATTAGATAGCAGTTTTTTAAAAAACAGCCATGAAATGGCAAACAGGAATTTTTGAATAAATTGATAATATTAGAAAGAATAGGGTTTTTCTTTCCTTTAGAACTTATAGGGGAAGAACTCGATAGGGAAGTCAAGTGGAGTAGTGGAGGAAGGGTGTTGAGGTGGGTTGGGATTTAATTTGAATAAGATATTGTTTAGTGTTGAAACACATCTGGGAGACATCAGGGGATGTGTGTTTGCATGTGCATGTCCTTTCTGTGTTTAGCAGTTGGTTATTTGATTAAAACTTTAGAGGTTGCCGATATCAGACTTCCATGAAGGTCACACTACTCAATACAGCTCACCAATTGTTGATTTAGCAGGAAAATGTGTGGCTGCCACTTAGTGCAGTAAAAATTCCACTTCACTATGGTTGGCTCTGTTCCACAGTTCCAAAGAAATAAGTGGATGGAAGGAGTGTTTGGATTGTGTGTTTGTCTTCCTGACCACACAAAAAGTTACTGATTTTTGTGTTTTGTTCCTATGCGTGAAATGAATGTTACTTCTTGCATCTGCAGCGTCAACCTCAGCTACTGTCTCTCTGCCACTGGGATGCACGTACCGGAAAACCTAGGTGAGTCAACGCAGAAGACGCCTCTACAGCTGGTCTCCATTTCACTCCAATTTGTAGCAAAAGCACCTTGCCCATAATGAATACACAAAACTGTTTAATTTAAACTCCAAATTGGAGTTGAATGTAATTATTTTAAATTGAAGTGGTGGGACTTCTCCAGTTGCCCTGTATGCCTTTCCGTGTGTGTGTGTGTGTGTGTGTGTGTGTGTGGCAGGTATCTGAATGTTTGTTTATGGCTAAGCTCTGCTTTCTGTATTTGCATGTGCTGGTGGCCACGCAGTGTTTTTGGTGGAGGTACAGCTGGACCGGCTAAAGCAGAAGGGTGCTGTAAGGAGGGCCCTTTTTATCGACACGCGCCAGCCTGTCTTGCAAATGAACCTGACTGTGTCGAATGGACGCCGCCAGTGCCGCAACACCAAGATCTACCTGCGGGTGAGGCTTGCATTGACTTGTAGTATATATTTTCCGCTGTCCTAAATGTTCCACCTACCATTCACTCCAAACCCTGTAATTATACGCAGGATGACAAGGAGTTCCGTGACAAACTGTCTTCCATCTCCATTGGCCTGAACTTCAGCCTTGACCCACGTGCTGCTGCAGACGTTCATGGCCTCCGACCCATCCTCAATTACCAGACTGCAAGCCTCATTGAGCAGAAGGTACTTCTGTAAACTTTGACTATACCTTGTTGAGCGGCTCATAAATGAATCACCAGTGTAGGGCTTGTACAAGCTGAGTTAAGCAGACTGTTGCTTGGACAAGCTTGCAAAACATACTTTTCATTTTGTAAATGATTTCATAAACCTGTAGGTGCTCATGAGCACTGAAATTTGTTTCCCCATTGTTCATTCATAATCCTGCAGCAGCTGTGATGCTTATATCAGCCCTTTTCAAGAATGAGTTAATTTTTTTTCTTCCCAAGATTAGAAACACACCTGGGAAACAGTCCAGCATGTCTGGAAAGTTGTTTTTGAGAAGAAAATTTAAAGTATGTATGGTGAAATGGCTCTGAATTTTCCTGGATTTGCACCCAGTTTCACTCTGTGATGGTTTTGTGTTAGATGAGTCTGCAGTGTGTGTAAGAGAAGTGGGTTACAATGTGTAAGATGAAACTTGAAAACTTGTTGGGAGTTTTCTTCTGTCAGGTTCTTGTGTAGCCTCAAACTCTGGGACTGCCTTCAGCTGTAGCTTCACTTGTATATGACGAAATGGGGTGTGTGTGTGTGTGTGTCTTCTCTCTCTGTGTTCTCCATCTCTTTTTCCAACATCTGTTCTTTTCAGGCGTAGTTAAGGCTTCTGTTTGCTTTAGTCTTTTCTACAGAGAGAGGAACATTAGCCCACATGGGGTCCTGTAGTTTGGCTGTGGAGCTTGAGGTTGTGCTCAGAAGCTTCTGTTTTGCTTCACCTCCTTTGCTCCTGAATGTCCCCGTTTGAGACCTATGTAACTGGTCTGGGGGATCACTTCTTGCTTATTCTCGTACTGTTCTCCTGATGATCGAGAGCAAGAGTTTGCTGCAGACGTGAAGTAATTTGCACCACATGTTTCTGTGAGCATGTACCACAATAGTACATTTGCAGCCTATGGAAGACTGGAGGCCCTCAGCAATCCTGGTTATGGAACAGGCGAGAACTCCAGCCATTCATACTGTGGAAAATACAATTTATTTGTAATTCATAATTGTCAGGTTGTATATTTATATTTTCATATTTAGGGCAAGATGGTCAGCATTAGGAAATTCCAATAGCATGCACTACCCAGAAGGTATGGAATCCATATTACTGGTGTTTAGGCATTTTTCAACTTAAATTAATGGCATGGCTCTTGTTTCTAAGTGCAAAAAAAAATTACCCTCTTATTTCATTATAACTTGCATGCCTCCTGACCCCTGAGCAGTGGAGGAAATTTACATTCATTCATTAAGGAAATGCTTCTCTCCAAAACTACTTTCAGGGATAAACCAATGTTTGGCTGCCACCTTTATCCAAGGTTTTGTGTTGTTAGATGTACTGCACTAAACTTTGTTGTGATGCACATATTTATGCAGCAGAGTAATGCAACAGCTCCATGGCAGCTTTTCCATTGTTTACGATGAGGACCATCTTCATCAGTGTCATTCCAGCCACGGGAAGCCTTGTTGTTGCTGGTGGTGCAGGTGGTACTTGCAGTGTTGTAGATGTCGCATTACAGTGGATATAAATGCATATCTAAAAAGCCCAATCCAGGTAGTGGGGGGGTAACCTTGGCGAGGGGGGGTATCCTGTGACTGGTTTTCTCTGGATTGTACAATTGTTAGAAGGACCAACCACCGTCTACTTATTTTGAGTACATAACTGGGAATTCTACCATCTAGGTGCCCAGAAGCAAAGGTGCCACCAAACAGGGTAAACACTGCTGTGCTTGACAGGGAATGCCTGAGATGATACGTAATTTTCAGGCTGGGCAACAAACTTGAAGAAAATTGGGACATCGAGAACGCCTGGAGTTCACTTTGAGATGCCGAGATACAATGTACAGCACTGCAGTGGAGGTCCTTTGGCCACAGTGATATCAAGACTGGTTTGACAAGAATGATGAGGAGATCCTGAAGCTGCTCAACAAGGGAAAAAAGAGCCTCATCAGACCTAACAGATCACCTGCAAATCAATTATTTTTCACCAGAAGTCGATGACGGCTGCAACAAAAGCTACAGCAGATGCAGAACTCCTGGCTGGCCCACAAGGCAGAAGAAATCAAGAATTTCTTTACAGCCACCAAGATAATCTATGGTATACAATTGACTGGAACTCTGCTTGGATGGCTCAACACTGGAGAAATCTGAAATCCTGCAATGCTGGTTAGAACACTTCTGGAGTGTATCATTCCTGACTTGGATCTACCAGCAATACTATAGGAAATGGAAAGGGTGCACCACCAGCTCTGAAATGGGAAAGCTTCTGCTGCCAGCATAGTCCCCATGGAGGTGTGATGGTCCTGGAGGAACTGACCTACGTGTTTCAGGAGATATGAGGTCATGGACAAATTCTACAGTACTTCAGAGATAAAACCCTTATTGATCTGTACGTGCGTGAAGAAAACTTATCAGATCTGTGACAACCACCGGGGAATCTCTTATGAATGTAGCAGGGAATATTCTCCTGAATTGGCTAATGCTACATCTGGTCCAAGGACTTGCTGGAAATACAGAGCCTATTCTGCAGACATTATGGAATCATTGATCAGTGGAAAAGCTGTTGAACCTCTGCACTGCTTTCATTTACCTGACCATGGACTTTGATACAGAGCGCAGGAACAGACCCTGAATGACGTTTGGCTGCCCAGAAAAATGGTCTGACAGCTTCGCGACAGGGCAATGGCTCATGTTAACATTGAAGACACGCCGTTGCCAATGAACCGTGGTGTGGTCTCCTTAATGAGAAGGGCTACAAACTACAGCTATCTGCAAACAAATATTTGGGATATTTGGGGCTTTGGACTATATGGAAACGAGTGTTGATTTCCCTACGTTTCGTTCTGCTTCCAGTACCAAACCTCTGCAGTGTAATCGACTTCACCCGTGTTTCTTCCACCTAAGTCTGCAGTCAGTGACACAGATCCACAGGAGGAGCTTTCTGGTGCTGTGGAAAGCTGGTGCTGTTGAAGCAGCCAAATCCCTAATTAGAATCGGTCCTCCTTTAATTACAAGGGAGGCCAGGAGCTTCCATAGGGCCCCTCTGTGGCCTGTCTCTGTGAGCGATCCCTTTCTGGCGCTTCTCTCCTTCTTCATGTTTTAAACACATCTCCAACATCACCGTCATACCAGCATAGTTTGCATAGGGAAGCAATTACCAGTAGTTTGGGGATCCTCAGAACTCCCTCCCTTCTTCAGCTGTATCTTGGCAGAACTCGACCACTTCAGCTCTTTGGCCTAGACTGTAGATCCTGCCCTCAGCTTGTTTGTCATGTTTCTCGTGTGTGTGCTGGGTGGTGTCGCGTGTGGCGGGCGGGTAGTGTGCCAGCGGGCCCCTGTGATGTGGACAGTGCCGGGTAAGCTGGTGGCCTTTTGAGGAGATGCCACCATGAGGCGCTTAGTCTCCCTAACTGTGTTTAGATGAGGGCTGTGATGGGGGCCATGCTAGGGGGTGGTAACTCTGGTATTGTTTTATATACACTTGCAAGCAAAGACTTGAGGTGCAGCTGTTCCACAGAAATATGGGAAGTCCTGCTCAGGAGTGAAATTTATCCTTTCATCTACATTTTCACCACTTACATTTTACCGGAGCATTTAAAGGTGATTTCTAGCTCAAGAGTACTGTAGCAGGAGGTGGGATTTGACCCTGGGGGCTTTGGGTTCTAAAGGAAGGGTCTCTAACCACTATGGCCCTCCCTGTCTTCAGTGCCTTTACCATCACTCTCTTCTTCACCTGCCTGAATGGTTTCATATGCTTTGGCAGTAGACATTGGCATGTCCAGTGGGATATGTACTCAAGATTTTTCAGATTTAGAAAACTTTAGACAAACAAGATCCATGCTGAGATGGTACGTGGCAACTCTGTTCTCCATGTTGTTGATGTGAAGAATTTTTGACAGCTTTTTGAGATGTTTGAAAAGTATTTGCCATCTCACCTGTTTCCTTCTTCCTTTCGCTCTGGGAATCTGCACCTTGTAGTTCTGGAACAGCTGCACCGTATAGTATAAATTCCCACTAACGTGTTTTGATATGGGCTCCCCTGAAACACGAGAGCTGCATTATCATCCTGAAACCATCCAACAAACAAACCTGTCTGGGAACAGACTTGGCTTTAGCTGTTTATTTAACATGGTCTTTGTAATGTTTTCACTCCATATCTTTGGGTTTCCCCTCTGGTGTGATTAGGCACAGATCCTTCTCGACTGCGGGGAAGACAACATCTGCGTTCCTGATCTGAAACTGGCTGTTTTTGGGTGAGTCCTTTTGCTTCTTCAGTTGCCCATTAATTATGGAAACTAGCGAAACGGAGAAGTTGATCTGTGTGCCGTGCAGAAGCATATCTCACAGCGAGGGAAAAGAGCCACAGCATCCAGGGCTCCTTATAGTCCTCCTTGCTCTTGTGGACAGTATCTGCCACATACATGTGTGAAAAGGACCCTTTTCTTCTGCCATGGTTTAATAATCAAGCACTCATAAATGTATTACTAAGTATTTTAAGCATCACGTCAACGTGATATATTAATCATTTGTAAGATGAGGGGGAAAAACTGGTTTAGACTAAATGTTCATGTGATAGTTTGTTACTGAGTACTAAGTTTGATTCTTCTTGATTCACCCTGTATTTCCATCATCAGTAGATGAGGAGGACATTTAAATATGAGCTTTTTGGGGGGGACTATTTTTCTCATTCAGTCATTATTTTGGAATAATTAACTCATGATACTTTGAGGCCCCCCCCCACTGTTTAATTTCAAAACTGGTGCTTATTCACAGCTCACCCTCTGGTCAGAAAACCACACATTTTTCAATAGTGATGATCTAGCTTTTAAATGGTGTGTGTGTGTGTGTGGAGCTCCCTGGTCTGGATATTTGTATTGTGTTGTGATGGTACGAAGGAGGAGGAAGAAGTGGGGTCAACCGTATCCCCTGCTCTGCTGAAATGGAGCGTGTTTAAGGGAGATTCCTGTGGTAAATCGTGACGATGGGTTTGGGGTCTAGCAATAAATGTTAGGAATATGAAGTACACACGTGCTGCTGGAGAGAAAAGGAGTAAAGGGAAGTGTAGCTGTGTGAAATATGTCAAAGGAACCTTCTGCTAAACCCAGTTATCAGAAGCAGAAAGACCTGGCATCATATTCTTATTGTTCCAGCACTGGTGTGAGGAGTGCTGTGGACCTGTGCCATTACCCTGGCTCACATTCTCCAATATTATGAAATTTTTTTTTTTTTTTTTTTTTTTTTTTTTTTTTGATGATCGACTAAAGTAGTCATTACTGAACTCCTGGTTTTTGCCTTTCTACAGTTTGACAACAGTAATTTACTTATTACTCTAGCAGGGTTTTGTGTCAGTGTAAATTCGGGGGTGAAGGGCATTGAAGCGAGAGCTAAATACAAAACATGGCTGAATGAAATGTGACTGCAAAGTTAATTTAATAAAAAAAAAAAAAAACCAGGGCGGGGGGTCCACAACTGTCTCTGTAGACAGTTGATATAATGAGCAAATGCAGATGCATCCCTGCAGATGCAGGTGAAGGCTGACAGTAGCTAGTAGAAATGGTCAGGAGAAAAAGTGGAATTGTTTAATACCCCCCACCGAGTTACGGTCAAATACGACACTGATTTGAGTAATTCAGATTCAAATGTCATGCCTGGAAGATGCAGTTCACCTGTGTACGTCTTCTGTTATCATGGTGCCTGTCGACCTGGGAACAGTGAAGTGCGGATTATCATTCTTGATGGTTTTTGCTGCACTTCACAATGTTAATGTATTTATATTTCTTTTACTTTATTTATGCCTTAGTTTATACGTGTACCTCAGAAAGGAATTTAAAATATATTTCCGGTTGTTTATTGGTTTTTGGCAAATGTTTGCTTTGTTCATTAATATGACCTTTAATGGCTAAATGCCTTTAGTTTTGGCTTCAGGTTTTATTTTTGTTTCATGTAAATATGCCACTTAAACATAAAAATGTTGATTTTTCTTAAATAAAATTAAGACTTTCCATAATTTTTCCCATCCTGCTTATTTACTATTGCTGTTTTATAAAGCATAAAATTTCAGAGTTCTGCTATTAGCAATCAATACCTGCAGCCCTAAAGAAGAGCTAAATATGGGGGAATTTTTAAAATTTGCGCCATATTGACATTTACAGCTCTGATTTACGAGATGATTTCTAGGAATGCATTGTGCTAATATGGAAGCAGATACTGGTGTTAACTTTTTTCCTTTTTATTTATTTCATCCATCTGTAGAACAAAAGTCACTTCTACCATCACCCATTGCAGCAAGCAACCATTAATTCTGCTTTTTTGTATTGTTCAGTCCGTTTTATGAGTAATTTAGCGATACAGCTGCTTTGTTCTCCTTTGACAGTTTTACAGATTGACAAGTGTCCTGTAATATAAAGGAATCATTGTTGCTAAATGTTGACCGTAATTTTGTCTGTGTACTTTGCAGTGACAAGAAAGAAATATACTTGGGGGATGACAACTCGCTGATGCTGACGTTCAATGCCAGGAACGAGGGTGAGGGAGGGGCGTACGAGGCGGAGCTGTACGTCGTCCTGCCCCCCGAGGCGGACTACAGTGGAATTGCACGCAACAATGAGGTGAGGTACCGTGTTCCGCAGGACCCTGGGTGCACCACAGAGCCCCGGACACGTGCAAGAACCTGTACGTTCTCTTAACTTGCAGTAGTGGACTTATGGTCTTCAATCAGGAGAAAGTCCTGCAGGTGTTTGCTGTTATTCCTTTACTCGGTTAATGGTTTTATCCTAAAACAGTTCATCATTTCCATTTCCAAGGGCAGTAGAGAACGATCATTTTTTTGGCCTGACCTGGTAATCTGCTGGGGACCCTGGTCTAATGCACGTTTTACCATGTGTTTGTTTATAGGATTCCCTGCCCCTCACTGGGTTGTTTTTCTGTGTGTGTCCGTGTCTTTTAGAGCTTCGCACAGCTGACCTGCAGTTATGAAACGGAGAACCAAACCCGCTACCTGAGCTGTGACCTGGGAAACCCTATGAAGTCTGGCACCAACGTGAGGACCGTCATTCTGGCCTTTTTTTTTTTTTTTTTTTAGGATGCTGCTTATTATGCACCACTGATGCCTGTAGCGATAAAGTGGTTTGTTCAGCGAGATAACAAATTCACAGTGCGGCAAAGGGGTGATAAAAACATTTACATTGGTCGTTTAGTCCCTTCTCAGTTTCCGTAGAACATGGTTTGTGTCCTGTTTTGGAACAGCAGAATGGAACAGGATAAAGGTGTCCTCACCCCACTCCCACAGCTGGTCCAGCCAGTCCATTTGTTGGCCAACTTTTTGAGAGCGGATGTGTATGGGGGGGGGGCAGTGGACGTCACCCTGTGTCTCAGTTCACATTGTATTGGGAGCTGCGGTCTTTTTACTGTGTCTGTAGGAGAAGGCGGCGAGTGGAGGATGTAGGTGTGGTTGTCTGGAATTTCAGAACAGATATGCAGACTTATGGATGGGAGCAACACTGTGTACGGTCAAATTTAACCTGCATGTATAACTTGGCACACGTTGAAGATGGATAGATAAAAACTTTATTATGAATGAAGTTGCTTAAGGCTACAGCAACACACACGGAATGAAGCGACAGATGTGTTACACCGAAATATGTAAATAGTGCAAAAATAGGACAGTGAGTGATGCAAAAGTAGATGGTGGATGGAAATGAGTTGAAAGTTCTGACAGCTCAACACAAGGTGGGCAGTAAGTGTCTGGAGCCATCAAACCTGTATAACAGTTATAATCCTTATCAGAGACTGTTTATAGGATGAAACTGCTCTCCATTGTCACTAACGGTGGCAAAGATGCGCAGAAATGAAAATGTGACAGAATAAACTAGATCATGAATTGGCTGCACATTTCTTTCTCACACGCACAATAAAGGCAGTATTTGGATATCCTGTCCCCCCTTAAAGCGATTAGAAAGAATGTCTGTGTGGCTTGAGGGTGGAAAATAGGGCAGAATAAGACAACAGTGACAAAACTCCAACAGTCCCACGCTGTCTGGCGGTCGGGAAGGAGGTCTGGCCGAGAGACGTGCACACGTAGAAAAAAAGGCCAATCAACCAAACCTCAACAGAAACAGCAATAACGGGGCTTGGATGCCCTGTAAATGTCTTGGATGCTTCCTGCATTTGAACGGGAAGGTGTCCTCATGCCCCCCACAGACTTTTACCTTGGACTATTTTTTGAGGGTGGCTTGTGTATCACTTGTTTGCTTCCTGACCACATATCAGTGCTGATACCTTTGTAAACTCTGTTTTTGACGGTGTGGGCTTTGTTCAGATGTTTGATAAGGAACCGCTATTCCAGCCTCATAAAGTTAACACATCATAAATTTTAGAGGGGCAATACAGCACCAGTTATGGGAGGGAAGTGCGTTTGCCCCCCATAAATCTGTTCCTACTCTGATGTGTGTGTCCGGCTGCCTCTTTGGCTCTGTTTTCTTGTTTCCTCTGACTGGTCCTAAACTGTATGACGTGGATGTCCTTACAGCTGTGGGCAGGTCTTCGTTTCACGGTGCCTCGCTTGAAGGACACGCGCAAGACGGTGCAGTTTGAACTACAGATTCGCAGGTGAGTGTCACTGTGCAAAGTACTTGTGCTTTGATTAGTTTTCTCCTGGCATGCAGACGTAATTTATTTGTGAAAAACACTTTTGTAAGGTGTATTGTCATAAATCCAAAATTTTATTATCATTAGTTTCAATGGCAAAATTTGTATATGCTCTTGAGCCCTGAAATTGGCCCCCCCCAACACACACACACACACACACACACACACACACACACACACACACACACACACACACACACACACACTAACCACGTGCTGTACACACACGCTGATGCACGTTCTTGTTCCTCACACTCTTTCTCCGTATCGCTCTCTCACACTCCTGCAGATATTAAATAAAGGAGATAAACTTTGCTTAAATATTATTTTTGATCTATAGAGTTGAAAGTGCCATTTGAGGGTGACATTGAGGTAGCGTATGAGAGGAAGAAGTTGAGGTATGATGAATTGGGGGTTGAGGCTCGTGAGCGTGGGTGGCAGGCATATGTTAAGCCAGTAGAGGTAGGTGCCAGAGGCTTTGTGGCAAGAACTATTACTTCTCTGCTGAGTGGGTTTGGAGTTAGAGGACGTAAGCTAAGGGAAGCGGTGAAGGAATTGTCGCTAGTAGCTGAGAGGGCTAGTCAGCGGCTGTAGTTGAGGAGAGCTCAACTAGAGTGGGGGTAGGTGGGATAGGGCGGCAGTATAGTTACTGGGGGCTACATGGACCTTTGACCTAGTAGGTTTGGAGGGGGGTGGGTCTGGGACGCCAGGCCTTACTGCTGAGCCGGAGGCGTTGTGGGCCTAAGTCAGCAAAACACCGATGAAGGATGGTACCTACCTGATAACCCCGGTGAAGAGCTTACAAGGTGGTGTGTTAGGGTTGGAGGGGAGTAGATGGGTAGGGCTCTATGCTTCATCCCAGTGGGTAAGCGCAGGATATCTGTCAACTTATCCTGTATATTTGTAATTAATTTGTTCCTCTTTCCCCCGATTACAACCACTGTGTCTCTGTGGCGTCTCCCTGTCTACCGGCACTAACAATAGTTGTAACAGGTGTAACAGTTTGGTGATACTTAATGTATTGTTTTTTACCTTTACACAGCTGCATGTTTTTTGCTCCAGGCAGCACTAGGTATCTAGAATATAAACACACAGATGCATATTAACTAGCTCATTAGGTGTGGAGTAACTATGTAACTGGTGTTTAAAGTATTCCTCATCATGCGGAAATAGGTATTTTAGGCTGTTGGGCATATTTTGGAGAAATTAAGTGCGGATTTTACAGAAAAACCTGGAATGAATCATAATTGTCCTGGAAATGCTGGAAACGGCTTCCTGATGTCCCAGTTCTCGGTATTTGAGTCATTTCTAGGAAGTGGTTTTGCTCTGCTACGGGAGTATTTGTAATTTCCATACCCCCCCATCCGTTTAGCAGCTGGTGTTTGAAACAATGTTTAGATCATGTTGCAAATCCCATATGAACGGCAGCTATTGTTCACTTGTGATGTGACGTGCAGCAGGTCATAAACAACCCTGATCAGTTTCTCTCTCTCTCTGCCCCCCTCAGTAAAAATGAAAACAACTCCCAGAGTGACGTTGTGCCGTACAAGCTGGATGTGGCTGTCCAGGCGGACGTCATTTTACAGGGGTGAGCGATGGACTGGATGCATTGTTCTCTGCTCAAAAGTTGACATGTTGCACGTGACACTTCTGCCAGTCGATGGTTGTTCCTGATTCCTCGCAGCATCATGGTCTTTCTTTAAACTACACTTTTAATTCATTAGTGTTGACTGAGCTTTTCACTCAGTAAATTGCAGGGTTCAGATGCTCTCAAATTCGTATTAGTTGAGAACAGATGTTATTAAAACATCTTGACTGTAATTGGAATTCTTCAACGTTTAACCTCCCAGGGTAAAAAGGTCTTCAGCTGAGGCTCATTACATGCTTAGACAGAACAAAGATGAGCATAAACTTGACTAAATGCAAAATGACTATATATTGCATGTTACCCCTAATGGAGTGAGATTCAGTACAACAGGCCAACAGGCCCAGGATCATTGCTGCTATAGGTGGTTCAGCTGGACACTCTGAGTTTGTTCATTGTTGTCTGAAGGCACCTTTAGGCTTCATCATCAAACGTTCTCCCTCGATGCTTTCTGAAGGGTGTCTCGCCCAGACAAGGTGTTCTTCCCTCCGACCAACTGGAAAGTGACCAAGAAGCTGCAGGTGGAGGAGGATATTGGGCCTTCAGTACAGCATGTCTATGAGGTAAGGGGCCACACTTTTGGTGGGTGATCTTTAGGTCTGTGAGATTAAGACTTTAAAGTATAGTTGAGAGTGTATCTAGTAGATAATTTCCTTCAGACTTGGGAGCATCATAAATGACGGTTTAGCAGTTGTGACTCAACATCACACAAAGTTACCATCTACCCTGCCGAACCCACATCTCCTGCCGCTACAGCTGGTGAACAACGGGCCAAGCAAGATCAGCCAAACCCTGCTGGAGCTCCACTGCCCTATGAAGATTCAGAGTTACAAGCTCATGTATCCTCTGGAAGTGACCACCCAGGGCCCAATCAACTGCAGCACAAATGGCGTCATCAACCCCCTGCAGCTGAAGGTCAGAGCCTTGTGGGCTTCCCAGGGGTGTTGGGACAGACTAAGGATTGAGTCAAAGCTTCAAGAAGTTGACTTAGAGCCAGTCTCGCATCGCAGAGCATCAGATACTTTTCTGAGTCAGTCCTGGAGCACATCGACACCCACCTGGGGCTTTGTAGAGTGTTCCAGGTTCTGAGTCACGTTAACCCACGCACACAACTTCAGACTTGTACGTTTGTTTTTTCTTTGTCATCACAGCGGGGGTCCTGATAGGATGCAGCAAATGAAATGGCAGGGCTTCCGTTTCGTTCTCACATGAGCTTTAACACACACGTCCCCGGCAGCAGTTCCAGTCAGGCTTTGAACGTCGAGATGGTATTGTAGGTTATAATTCACTGCAAGGAGGAACAGAAACTCTGCACTTCCTTTTTAATTGATCTTTTTTGGGGTCTGGAAGAAGTCCATGTTCCACTTAGGGCCAAATCCAGCTTTTTTCTGCGGGATGCCACTCAGATTTAGACCCAAGTTTTATTTATTTATTTTTTTAATTTGTGTGTGTGTGAGAGACAGACAGCTGCAGCTTCTGGTTTGAATCTATATGAGAAGCTCCCTCATGTGGAAGCCTTTCTCTAAGATGTTTCTGTGGAGTTAGTGTTGGGGTGTGGAGTCATGGTCTCCCCTCTCATTACGCTCTCGGTTGCCAGCACAGCAGGCGAATCCTCAGCTCCGGCTGCCGCGATCTGCGCTGGCCTGCGTTTCCTTCTGTGTCCAAGTCGACCTTTTCCCCTCACGTTCCCATCGGGGATTTGCGCTTCTCACTCTCTGCAGTTATGTTTATTCCCGCAGCAGATGCTTTTCTCCAGAGTAACAACGATTGGTAATTAGTATTTATCCACGATGGTTGTATCATAGGTCTCACACACACGCGCATCAGCCAGCAGTGCAGACAGTGATCTAGACTGTCCAGAATGTGACGGAATGTTGTTGTCCCCTGCAGCTCCAGCAGTCGCCCACAGAGCCAACTGCCATTGTCACTCCGAGTCCTGAGCACCACGTCGAGAGGAGGGAGACCCCCCGCGACCTGCTGTCTGAACACGACAACTTGGTGAGGCCTTTTGGCAGAGGATGGAGGACAGGGGCTGGTTTGTGGGCTTAAGAAACGAAACCCTGGGTGAAACGTTGAGGCTGGAGTCAATTACTGGGTACAGTGTTTCTGTCCTTGACACGGGGGGCACAGCGGGATGCTTCGTTAAATAGCCCTCTGTGGTTAAGGAGGGAGGGGTGTAATTAAGCCCCTGGGAACGGAGCGGGGGGTAGGGAGGCCCCAGGTGTGTTTGTTGTTGAAGGTTTTGAAAGGGGTGGGTGTGAGTGTGCTGGACTGGGGGACAAAGGAGCCGACTGAATGGGCTGCTCCCAGGGGGGCCGGGCGGTCATCCTCCCCCCAGGGGCGAGTGGTGGCTTCCCCACAGGCTGCTTTTAATCTCCTGTAAGCATCAGGCGGCAGTGTTGGGGGGGGGGGGGGGTTTCCCACCCCCCCGGTACATTTNTTTTAATCTCCTGTAAGCATCAGGCGGCAGTGTTGGGGGGGGGGGGGGGTTTCCCAGCCCCCCGGTACATTTGAAGCCATGTTCTTTAACTGCCCTCCCCTGCAGCGTCTGGCTTGATGACATCACTCTCCATGGTCACTGGCTGTGTTTTGCTGTCAAACATTAGTGCTGCTGGTTGGAAACGTCAGGCAGGGAAACGGATGGCAGCGGTGCTGCTGTATGTTGCACACTTAATGTTTATTCCTGGACTAGATACTGTTTTAAGGTTACCACGGTTACCGTATAACACTTATCTAGCAGTTTTCGTTTACTAGTCGCTGCCCTGACCTTGTAACTTCTATGCTACCAAATTGTTTGACTGTTGGTTTTTGTTAATGTGCAGGAGGGCCACTCAGCCCTGGGTGATCTGCCTACAAGCCACAGTCTGCAGCAGTTTCCCCCAAACGGGAACCTGTGGCACGAGGGCCCCAAATAAACGGCACCCGTTGGTGTAAAAAACGGGCTGTGCTCAGTAGTTCAGCTATAACCCTGATAGCTGCGTTTGACAACATTTTTTACAGCCTTGTGACTTTCCCTCCGTCGGCATGAATCTGAAACGCACCTTGATGGGACGACTGCAGTTACGGTTTGAGGGGCAGATGTGAGCGAAGGCCGGTCGCAGGGGGTCACGCCACAGTTATGTTCGGTTCTGACCGAGGTGTCTGTTCCGCAGTCCTGCTCTGCCGTGGAGTGCTGGAAGCTCCGCTGCAGCGTGAGCCTTCTGGAGAGGGGCACCAGCGCCATCATCAAGGTGCGCTCCCGCATCTGGGCAGAGACCTTCATCGAGGTAACTTCGCTGTTCCGTGACTTCCGTCTCCTCTTGTACAGCTTCTATTTGAATAAAACGTTGAGTCCTGCCTACAGGATCCTTTATAAAAAGATGCAAAATACAATGAAAGGCTAGCTGTTAAACTGGTCGTAACGCACAGTCGAGGGGGAGGGGCCCGCGGCGTCGGCTTGTGGTGTCGGAGGGCATCTCCTGGAGATTCACACCACATCCAGGGGCTGCGTGGGTCTGTACTGAAAAGTGATTAACCGGCGGTCTGGGCTTGTCAGAGGAATGGAATGTGAGCGATATTGGAGCGCGAGGTACAGGAGGCTCTTCTCAGGACCATTTGCACCATCTGCTGGTCTTGGTGCCTCAGTTCTCAGACCTCCGACTGCCAAAAACACTTATTGGAGCCATTTTGGTTTTAAGTGTCGTTTTTACGCCGGCACAACAGCTCCTCGATCTGCGGACGAAAGTGGGAATTTGTTCGTAGCTCGGTTCGCAAATCGTTTCTTCTGCTCCACATCACAATGAAAGCTGAACGCCGACACTATTCACAGGTGGGCTTCGGTAAGAGCAGCTGGGTAAAGGCGTAACACGATTTACCTGCAGTCGCTCGCCAGACGCTCTTCCGTCAAACACGCAACTCTGTGTGAAGAAGAGCGATTCAGGGGAACGAGGAGAAGCGCTTCAGAGACCAGCAGGCAGAGCGAAGGCGATTGTGTCAAACTCAGATTTTTCAGTCCCATGCAGATTTTGTCACCAGAGACAAAAACAGGCAACTTAAAGTATGACAGAAGAAAAATGAATCTGGAAAAAGCGTTTAAAGTGAGCACCACGAAGGGCCCGAGTGTCATCTTCTGTCATTTTATCTGCACTGGGTATCCAGGCTGTATCGAGTGCCTCAATATTGTTCCTTCTCTCGGCCACAGCGGACCTACAAGCACTACGTGCTGGAATGTTCTGCCAGGTACACGGTGGAGAAGATGCCTTACAGCATCCAGCCCAAGGAGGTCCCCGAAGGAGCCAAAAAGGCAGGTGTACCCCCCCACCCCACCCCACCCCACCCCCTGTTTCCCAGGCCCGTGCACAGCGGTTTGGGCTGCGCGAGTGACGCCCTGCTTGTGCCTGCAGGTGGTGACACACGTGGTGTGGAGCAAACCGGACAGCCAGTACGCCGTACCCTTGTGGATCATCATACTGGCCATACTGGCTGGGCTGCTGCTGCTCGCGCTGCTCATCTACATCCTGTACAAGGTGAGTCACCGTCAGCCCCACATCTTTCACTTGCACCACGAGTAGATGAGCTCTTCGTGCAGACTGTAGCGAAACGAACGGAACACTTACTGCTCCGGTAGTGTCTTCCGAGCGAGAAGCTAGAGAAGCGTCTCGACGGGTGCGGCGCTGACTACCTGTCCGGTTTGGTCTCTCAGTTGTCTTTGTTCCCCACAGCTGGGCTTCTTCAAGCGGTCCTTGCCTTACGGCACAGCCATGGAGAAGGCGCAGCTCAAACCCCAGGCTGCTTCCGAGGCCTAGCGTGGCTCAGGAGGCCATGCTTTGCACCGGACCTTTTTCAGAAATTGGACAACCAAAGATCTTCACCCACACGATTACAAAAGGAAACTAACTGTGCGAGAAGCACAGGCAGCCGCTGAAGATGTAGGAGAAGAGACCACTGGAACTCCACTGTACTGCACTATCGAGAAAAGATCTCAAGCCAAATGAATGTTTTTTTTTTTTTTTTTTTTTTTTTTTTTTT
>UFQX01000955.1:201112-266562 GCA_900497675.1 Arapaima gigas
TTTTTTTTTTTTTTTTTTTTTTTTTTTTTTTTAAATTTTCTGGTTTTATTTTTTTGATTAGTGGCGTTTGCGTTTTTCCAAACGCCACAGACTTGTTTAGCATTACAGCCGCTCCTTGCCAGGGGTTTCGCTGCAGCCCGGACTCGCGGACGGCCGGGGTGGAATCTCGTTCTCCGCGCGCTTCCGCCGGCACTTTCCCCACGTCCTCCTGCTTGCGTTTCCTCGCCGAACGCTCGACTCGGCGCCCGGTCGCAGAGTCCAGGCGAGGATCTCGGCAGACGTGGCAGAGATCGGGGGCTCGGCGGCTTTTCGCCCCTTTCTATCTCAGCCGAACCTTTTCCCCGTTTCGCACGAAGCCTTTGTTTACGTGGCGAACGGGATCCAGCCACGGGACCGTCTTTTCTTCAAACCACCACGGACCGAGCAGCGAACCTCTCTCCCGAAGGCCGCCGGGAGTTTACCCGCCACGCGGCTTCTACGGCGAAGCGCGAGGCTTCCGGAGGCTGCCGGAATTCTGCGGGCTGTAGATCCATGTCTCTCTCTTCAGAACGGGTTGTGTTTCAGGGGCTCGGCCGACAAAGCGGCGCAAACGAATCTACTGATTACAGGAGCGGGGGGCGGAACGTCGGCCGGAGGATCTGCCTGCCTCTGTTCCTCTCGCTCCCCTTCTTGGTCACCTGGGACACGACTGGAGCAACAATGGACTTCTGCAGCCTTTCTAGAGCCTTAAAGGAGGGTCGCTTGCTGGGCGGAGCGGTCGCAGGGAACGTGCTGGTGGGCTTTCAGCAGGACGGCCTTTCAGACGAGCGCAGGTTAGCGGAGCTCGCCTGACCATTGATTTTGAGGTGGAGAGCAGTGAAATGGTGCATTATGTTTATACATCAGTAGAGGAAACTTGGGGCAGGAATCACGTTTCGGAGATAATCTATCGGGGGGGGGGGGGGGTGTTATGCTATACGTTTTAAGTGCTTCGAACGGGGCGTTTGTGGTTCGAGAAGGAATCCCCTCCTTCAGCGGCCAGCAGAGGGCTGCCTCTCGCCACACCTGTAAGATGCCGCGTGTTGACTGTTTGTTTGTAAGTGCAATATTATTACTTCACTTTGACGTCTTGGCGGGGTCCTCGCTCGGTCCCGGGGGGCTCCGACCCACCGCCTGCTCTGCTGCGTGGGCTCACTGACTAACAATCACTTTGTCACCTTTCCAGCCTGTTGAGCACAGACATCGGCTGCTTTCCGCTTCGTTTCAGCTGTAACAGTGTAGGGATCACGACTGTTTATACGGCACTGGCTCTTTTTAATCTTTCAAAGTATTGAAAAGGTGTAAATATATATTGAGTGAGGAGAATATTTGCAAATTCGTTGGGGAAAAAAACTAAATTTGAGATTTTTTTTTTCCATCTCCCCATATTGTGGGACATGTTTTTAAATAGAATGATGTGCGTTTATTTCACGGGTTTGAATTCCAAATAGTTTAATAAAGTTTGTTTTCAGACTAACAGGGATTTTTTTTTTTTTAAGGAATAACTGCCATGTGGGTCAGGCTCAGGAAGTAGGTAAAGTCCTGAAAGGGAACGGGGGGCCGGTGGGCTGCGCAGTGACCTGCCCGTCACATCAGTCCCTCAAACCTGTCAGGTTCGCACCTGCTGTCTAGATGAAGAAAGGGGGCAGTTTGTATCGCCGATTGGTTAAAGAAACATCTGCAAAGCCTGCAAACCAGCAGCTCTTCCTGCTGCACCTGTGCGCTTATTTTTATCGCTTTAGCTCATACTAAACCTCTTCAAAAGATTCCAGACACTTAAAAAATAATTTATTTATAAAAATAAACATTTGACATGTATGAAATATGTTGTACATGCAAGCTTGGTTTAAAGCGTTGGGCCCCGACTCCTACTGTAGATACCAGCTGCCGGCAGAGGCGACGTTGCCTCCGGGATCTGCGACCCGCGGCCACGATGCACCGCGTCGCTCTAGTGCTCCGCAGCCCTGGAGAGCTGCATCAGTTTGCGCTGGTTGTCGATGACGCGGAGATTCTGGACGTAGTGGCGCACGACGAGGGGGCTGCGCGTCGAGAGGGACTGTTCCGAGTCTGCCCAACGGAGAAGCTCGTCACGCAACCGCTCTCCCGAGGGTCACTTTAGGGGGGGGGGACAGCGCTACTCACAGGTGGATATCCGCACCGGAGGGGCGTCCAGAAACACGCGGTCGGCCAAACTCCTCTGCGGCGACGAAGGAACTGTGGGGGGGAGAGCAGTGCGCTTGTGAAACCGTGACAACCGTCCGTCGCAGACCATCTCCCTCACGCCGACGGTGTGAACGTCCCCGCTTGACCCTCACCGTAAGGCTGGCTGCGGCACTCTCTCACCATCCTCACCGTCCGGGCCATCATGCGCTGAGAAAGCGGGACACACGAGGCGGCCGCCGAGTTAGAGCGAATAGCGCCGTGGTGAGGAAGGTAAAGGTCACGTATAACTGAGTAACAGACTATTTTAAACAATCCTTCACCCGTGTCAATTTAGCGTTTAACCGTCTTCCGGGGAGACGGACCATAACGCCAAAGGGCTCCAGTTCGGCACGGAGGGTCGTCCTCACTCACCATTTTCTCGAAGTTGACCAGGTTTTCAACGTAGTTCTTGTTTCCTTGGTGGATGAAAGTCATGTCTGAAGCGAGGAGAGACCAACAGGGCCGAGACGGTGCTCATGAACGCGCAATAAAATCACGGGAAAATGTGAGAACTTTCCATAATCCATCAAAAACAGGAGAAAACTGACACCTACTGGCAACATCCCCAACTACACTATCCGCATGGTTTTGTCCAACGTTTTCCACAGGTAGATACAACCGTTCAACAGTCGTACGGTTTTACTGCGTCAGTCGAGGGTAACCGACCCTGACGAGGGGTGCGGTCACCCTTCATATCACAAGCCTCCACTTGTGCCTCACTACTTTTGTGTCACTGAGCAGATGCAAAACCCCGTTTGTATACAGTCCGGTGCGTTTGTGTGTAAATAAGAAACAGACTGTAAAGACTGTGCCGGAACACGGGACTCGTGAACTGAACTCGGACGCCGAGTGGAAACGGCTCACGGACCGGTCTTTTTCTTACCTTTGAGCAGAAGCGGCATGAGAGGGATGTAGGGTGGGTTCAGCTTGGCTACTGCAAGCCTGTACGCTCTGTGGTTGCGAGAAGGATCCTGACACACACACACACACGCAGCACTTGTTAGCCTTATTTTAGAAGTTCATGAATAATCAAGTCTATTTATACCAGAAGTACAAACTACACCAGACCACAGACCGCCCTCGACCTACTAAAAAATGCACAATTTCTTTAAATATGTCTTGCAACTGTTGTATCACCGGTGCTACGGGGGGCACGCTGGGGGTCGGGGGGAGACGTTCGGCGCTCCTGAACAGCTAACGGTGTGAGGTGCGAGAAGACGGCTGCTGGCTGCGTTGAAGTGCGCAGTCTTGGACGGCGTTCACCTTACACGCTCATCACGCTGCGGGTCCACGTGCAGTTTCACGCATTTCCATAAAGTTTCATCTACAGCACGCGTCCACGTCCTGCGTTTACAGCACGGTCGCATATGTTCTACTGGGCTACTAGGCGCTCGTTCGGTTACCAAAACCGTGACAATTCGTTTGAGCGCTTTGGTCTGTTCCGCTTTCTTCTTATCAACCACGGAGAGGGCGGGTCCGAGGGGGACGGCCTGTGGACGTGCGGCGTTAAAAAAGTCATTAGCTGTCAGTCTGACTCACCATCAATCTTTCATAAGCACAATAGATCCTTCTCATTTTGTTCGGTATTCGCTGTGGGGGGAAAAAATGGTCAATCAGGGCATAAGCCGGTCTGTTTCCCGAGCGACACTGCGCTCGCTTCACGTTCGTCTGCTTCGCTGCTCAACGAAAACCAACCCTTTTTACAATCACTTCTCAAGTCTGCAAGTAAAAAAGGCAAGAAATACAAAGAATGTGGCAAGTAAAAGGATTAACGCAGCGAAATATGGACAGTAGTGCAATCCCTCGGTATCCGCGCTCCCCTCCCTGTAGCACCGAAAAGTAACACCTCAACACTGGTATTCAGGTGGAAACTTCTGCTATAGTGAGTCTTTATCTGAAGCTGACCAAAAACAAAATGCCAATAAAAAATACATTCAAAAACAACAAATAAATACTGTCCAGCATCACGGTGCGTGTGTGTGTGTGTGTGTGTGTGTGGGGCCCGCAGTGGTGTCTTTATTAGCCACTTTCACTGGTCTTGCTGTATTTTCTGTCCATTTCACTCGAGTCCCGGCGTCTGCCATTTCCGCTGACGAACTGGCGTTTGATATCACAGCCTCGCCCACCGTGGACAACAAACGCGACGGATCGTGGCTGACCTTTGCGTCGACAAATTCCTGACTGCTACCAAAGGTAGGCGTGCAAGACGCGGCCCGGACGCCCCTTACCTCCCACGTTTTGGAGAGCCTCTGTACCGCACAGTTGCTGAGCCCAAACATCATAGCAAAGAAAGAGTTGAGGTTCTTCTGCTCCTTCAAGCTGTAGAAAGAGAAGCCACGGACACTCGAGCAGGTCTTTTACATTCCGACAGACGTTAAACGTGCAGCGGGACGAGGGTTGCCAGAACATTGTGACGTGCGAGAACGTAATTGATCTGGGCAGCGCTGTGGGGTGGGTTCCCTGCAAGCTGACGTTTATTACACGATAAAAAGTCTTCTGGGATCTGCACGAGAAACGACATGAAATTTTATTCAACTGCCAGAAGCTAGCAGCTGTAGCGGTTTCTGCTTGTTCCGTTTATACGCTCACCGGCCACTTTATTAGGAACACCTGCTCGTTCTCCTAATCTAATCGGCCAATCACGTTGGCAGCAGAGCGACGCTTAAAATCACACAGACACAGCTCACGCGCTGGTGTGGGCGGTCGCTGAAAACTTCAGAAATGGGGGAAAATGTGATCTAAGCGACTTTGACAGCGGCACGGCTGTCGGTGCTGGAAGGGGTAGTTTAAGTATTTCGGTAATTGCCGCTTTCCTGGGATTTTCACACACATCAGCCTCCAGAGTCGACACAGAATGGTGCGAAACGCACACACCGGGCTCCCTAACAGCAGTAGAGCGTTGTTTGAACGCCACAGCCACAAACCGGCCAAAATTTACCCATCGTCTAATGGCTGCTTCCAGCAGCACAATGTGTCTTGTCACAAAGCACAAGTTACCTGAGACTGGTTCCACGAACACGACGGCGGGTTCGGTGAACTGCAATGGCCTCCTCAGTCGAGCACCTCTGGGACGCGGGCTGACAAATGTGCAGCGATTAAGTGATGCAATCATGTCAACATGGACCGGAATCTCTAAGGACTATTTCCAGCACCTTCAAGAAGAATCCAGGCTGTTCTGAGAGCAAAGGGGGTCTTACGTGGTATCAGAATGGTGTTCCTTTTAAAGTGGCTGGTGAGTGTATACTGAGAGCGACATATAGTTTCTTTAAGCGTAAAAGAATACTGGTCATTTGGTTCATTCATATTAAAATCAGTGTCTCTATAATAATCTGAAACATCAGACTTATTGGCACAGTAGCTTGGGATTCCCACAGTATTCAAAAAACCACAGAATGCTGTGCGCTGCTTAGGAAGGAGGTCGCTGCGGGCGTCCTGCAGGTTTCGAGCAACACTTACACGGTGGCCATCTTGATGAACTTTTTGAGCAGCAGGGCACGCTTGCTGAGATCGGCGCACAAGCACATTTCCGTCACCACCCAGTACTGCACCTCATTGAAGCGGCGGACGAAGCGTTCCAGGTTGGCCGTGGTGGCGCCAGGAAACTTGTGTCTTCCAAACACATAGTAGACCAGCTCAACCTGAGAGCAGAGGGATGCAGAATGCAGTTGAGCTGCTAACATCGCGATTTTTAGTTAACCTGACGGAAACGGAAAGGTCACACTACACAAGCTCTAGCATTTAAATCACGGTTTGACTGAAGAAACATCCTCTTAAAAATCTTGTAGGTCAGCAGGTACTTTTGCAGATGCTGGTCTGGTGAATTTCAAGAGGATACCGTAGCAGTGGCAACTTCCTTTTGTTTGTCTTGTCAGCATGGAGATCTGACACAGACGCCAGCGCTATCCGATCCACATTCCTGACAACACGTGCCAGTTCCAGTCCCCTGCCTGTCACGCAGCTACTCAACTACAAGGGCAGCGTGGCCTGGATGAGAGAGGGCTGGTGTCTGTGAACAAGGTGTGTGTGTGCCTGGTGTTGTACAGCCTCACAACCCCCCCCCCCCCCCCCCCCCCCCCCCTCACTTCAGGTATGGCCCCAAACAGCTCCCAGTCATAGTCGCTCAGCTGGCTTGCAGTGTCCTTGGAGCTCATCTGTTCAAGGAAGTCCGTGGTTCCCTGTTCTGGGCCCAGCTGCTCTTTCAAGGGTGTCTGTAAAGGGCAGATCAAAGGGTCTGTGTCACCCACGTGCTAGAGACGAAACACCATTTGCCAAACACACCTCCAGCTGCTAGCCCTGGCCCTGCTTCCCTCACTTGAGAGTCTTGCAGCCTTCTGTAGCTGATCATTTCACTGATTAATGGAGGCCCTTTTCCTGAACCCCAGTGACGGGAAGGTAATGGTCTGCTGAGCTTTCCAGCGTGGAACAGCACGTCCGAGAGCCAAATCATTGAGCACGGAACTGCATTAGTAAATATGCAGCTGCAGGACTATTAAAAGTACAAACTCTGTCTGAAGACCTGGATAAAGACCAATAGCTAAATAACTGACACACTCACTCATTCACTGCTTGACCAAGCAAGGGTTTCACTGGCCGGGAGACTAGTCCGTAAGGGCAGGGTGCTAGACTAGCCAGGGCACACCCTGGACGGGCTGACGGAACATTGCAGGGTAGCCACTCACTGACATGCAATTTAGAGAGATCGCACAACTTTAAACATGTCTCTGGACCCCCTACAGACACTGGAAGAACATGCAAACTCCACACAGACTGACCTGGATGCAAACCTATGCTTGAACAGCTCAGGCACTGTGAGGCAGAGCCATACCTGCTGCACTACCCAACAGGAATACACATACAGATGCAGAAATTAACACCTAACAACGCACGGCGTCAAAAATTGTATAAATGACAGAAAAGCTGAACTGCTGCTCTCTGAAAATGCAGACAGAAAATTAAAGCCCACCAGCTGATCGACTTCACTGGCCGTACAGATGAAGAACCTCTCGTTCAGTCCCAGGGAGGTAAAGACTGCTGTGGCATTCAGTTTGAGCTGGACTCTGTCTGCAACACGCACACACACATACACACACACAGAGTAGGAAACAAAACTGATTCATTGGTGATAAAAGTTAAAGCAGGGTTGAATGAAATCTGGGAATTAAGAAATACCTGGGGGAAAGACCTGGCTACTCACACTGTAATAATTTTACTAGGTTAAAATTATGTCAAATAAAGGTAATGACTGACTTACAAGTAGATTTTAAACTTTTCCAGCACAAATTTGCATACATCAATAGTGAAGCACAATCTCTGCCATTTATGTGTTTATCAGACAAAATGCACTTAAAATGATGGAAATTATGTTTTTCTACAATATCCTAACCTTTAGTTTTATTTTAGTCTTAAACATTGGTTCACTTTCCCTCTGCGGTTGATTTGAGGTGGCAACAGAAAAGCCACATACCTCCTGCTGAGTTCATCTTGACAAGGACGTGGTCTTCGCCCGGATCCACTAAGGAAGTTATCAGCTCTTGCACAGAAGTGTTCACGGGGAGCATTAGTGTGATGGATTTGTGGTTTGGACGGAAGATCTCGTACAGCACTGGCAGAGTTTGAAGGGTTGACAATGGATAGCGTGCGTTACTTTGAAAGACTCCATGCTTTGGAGATTATGGTACATAAACCCATAATAAGCATTTATTCTTTTCTAAACGTTGTAGCATTTAAAAAAAAAAAAAAAGTGTTGGGAAGTGGATGAGGGAACTGACAAACGTCTGAATCCTGCCAGACCTTTATCGTCTGCTCGTATTGGCTGACTTCTTCCCACTGGTTCTTCAAGATTAGCGAACCAGTCAAACTGCTGGTTGAACTGTGTGGAGGAGGAGGGGGAAAACAGCAGACAAAAGGAAATCAGGAAGGAATAAATGAATAAACATGAAACACTACAAAGAGGACATGCTCCATGTACAGTTTATAGGAACTAATTTTAATAAATCAATAAATACATTCATAAGCGTTAATGCCAATAATATTTATTCAGTTGTTATGCAGAACATTAGACTAAACAATAAATAATTTACAGCACAGATCACTTAAAAACCTTAGAGAATACTCACCTTTGTCAGTGTTTGGTATCCATTTTCAAGACTAAAAAAAAGCCAAATTATTTCATCATTTCTGAGTGGCAGGTTGACATTGACTGACAGATGATGACAGTCTCATGCCTGCCACAGTGTAATGTGTTTTGTGTGGTATTTTCGCCTTGTGCTGTCAGAGTAAACAGGTTTGTGCCAATGCAACTTTAAACGTGTGGGAGAAACTCACATTCTGGTCCTCCTCCTGTCCCGCAGCTGTTCCTTCAGGATGCTGGAAAGGCGCACGTCACCCGTCACCTCTGCCTTCAGCCTCTGTTGCAGCACACACACACATCTCAGGGTCACACACAACAACTTGCATGCAGCTCAGAGTCCTACAACTCAACTCATGCCCTGGAGGATGATGATGGCTGAATGACCTCAAGTTTCAACCCAAACTGCGTGAACACAACCTAAAGTCCTGCTATAAAATATCTGCGTGCTTAACTGGTTACAACTGTGAGCCGCATGGGTTGTTTGGAATACAGACATATAAATTAGAAAGCAAGCCTTTAAGAACTATTGTGCACTGTATTTTTCCAGGTGCTCTCTAAATACCCTCCCTCCAGACCTCGAGGAAATCCAGCACCGGGGGGTCATCCTTGAGCAGCAGGCCATACAGCAGCACCCACTGGGCCACCAGACGAATGATCTTCTGCTTCTTGTTCAGGGAGTACGCCGCCTTCTCCAGCTCCGAGCCCTCGGAGGCCTCCGCGTGGTAAGTGAGCAAACGGTTAAGGAGACTTTAACCGCTGTGTTCGAGTGCTACCGTTTATCCATCTATCCTACTTGAAACAGTTTTCTTTTTTTATGCTCTATATGTGTTTGTCTATTAAGCGTATTGTCAAGGAGAAACAACATTTTGTTGTACAAGTGCAGAATGACAATAACCTCAGCTTGAACCTTGAAAAACACGTGCTACACGCTGAATTACTGCTGGTCCCGTTCAAAATTTACAGCACTGTACAGCTCCTTCAAGCAAGAGTGGACCAGAGGTGAGTCTCACTGGCGTTTAGACACGTTCACATAAAACAACCACGGCAAACCCGGTGCATTGTTCTCTCTCGGCTGTCTCAAGTGACATACTGTCTCAGCCTGTTTTCCGGCTTCAAAACTGCTGGGACCTTGAATAACCTGTGGAAGTCGTCTGTCGCAAGCCACAAAGCTATTTAAAAAGAAATATTTCAGGCAGAACAGCCTTGTCCACCCCTTGCTTAAGTAGATTTTGTCCATATGGTATCTGGATTGTGGATTCAGCAGGCTCCTCTGACAGGGAGTCTGCGGCCTCTTAAACACAGAGAGAGTGAGAGTAACGTGCCAGCGAAAGGATATTGATGCTGTAAGGCCGCACACAGTTGGCCGGAGGGCATGAAGACTCTGTGAGTTAGGAGAAAATCACTCACAATGGCATCTGTTGGGAAAGGGAACGCATAACTAACTAATTGGGACTAACAGAACCAATGTTTAGTTTCCCAGCACTGCAAAAAACATCGCAAACAATCTGCATCATCCGATTGTTGGCTTTAGAACAGGAATAAGGGAAAGCGAGGCTGTGAAAATTTTAAACTCCTCATTGCATCTCAGTCTGGTATTTTAGACCAGAAATAATGCACGTTAGCAAAGGTAGATGTCATTGCAGATAATAATTATTAATATTGCAGTCAGCCAAACAAAACAGCAGTTTCATCCTTTCATATAGCTGGATATTTTAATAGAATAACTGCATGTTAACAACTTACAGATTTTCCTCATTCATTCAGCTCATTCATTTTTACTGGAGCAATTTGGAGTAAGTACCTTGCTCAAGTGTACTAGAGCAGGAGGTGGGATTCAAACCTAGATCCTTCAAGTGGAAGGCAATACCTCTAACATTGCAGTACCTGCTGACATCAGGTATATTTTAAATAAGTATCACATTAAGTCCCAAAATGATAACTACATCTCCTTGTACTTCATCTTCTGGTTATCAGTCCGAGTCCTTCAACACTACACTTTCTGCCACACCTCTTCCCCAGAACTGTGCTGAAGCTGACAGCTGAAAAAGCGTACCGTAATAGAATTCTGCAGAGAGCAAATCTGTCATAACGGTGCCAAACATCAGCCTAGTGAACCACGACAGACTGGAAACGCACCTATGGGCTCGCTGCTGTTGGTGTCCAACTTTACCGTCTCCAGCATGTGTTCCAGGATTTTCTCTGGGGTTCCTGACATTACCGTATACCTGTGTGTGGGCAGAGAATGTCTCGCATGCTATGCATAATGCCACAAAATACATTTCAGGTGCGGCGGCTCCACATTTGCTGTATTGCACGCATTACTCATCGTCGACTGCCTACACTGCGTCACTGCAAGTAGCTCAAGGTCTTGTAAAGTCTGCAGTTCACTGCTTATGCCTTACAAGAGATTAAACAGCCTGGAGCAGAGCTATTACAATCTTTAAATGCAAAACCTCTTAGTTTGCTGACAGGTGAGTATACATTTGTTTTATCTACAGCGGAGTTTCCTTCATTGGTATGAACGAATAGTTCTGTTAAGAAAAAATGGGTGGTTCCTTTACTTGTTGCTGTTTCCAGAACATCCTTGAGTGGTTGATTCGTTTCTACAACTCTTCTCCAGCACTAGCACTACTTTCCCATGTTCCTCAAGGCGCACCGTATTGGCCTCAACGTCCTAGAACCCAAGGGCAGTGAGACACATTAGATACCTATAGAGAATCAACATCCAAAATGTATAACATCTTGTCCAACCAGACTGTGCACACCTTGAGAATGTGTATGAAGTCCTGCTTGTCCACACGTAGGAAGTGGCAGTTGTCCTCTCTGAGAATGATGGTCGCAGCTCGGGGAGCATCGTTCACCAGGGCTAGTTGTCCAAAATCGTCCCCTTCGTGCAACGTCGTCACCAGACCCTACGTGGCCCAAGAATCGTCCGTGCGATTAGAATGAGCGTAACTGCTTAAATTTTTCTCCCCAGGATACCCCATACCTCAGCATGAACACTCACTCAGTGGGAAAACCCTGTATCTGTACCCTGTGTCTAAACCTTGTATGAGCCTCTATAGGCAGTTATCTGAACTTGAGATTCTATTTAAGGGCAACAAATCTATGCTGAACATCTCTGATCACGTGAACAGTTTGTTCCATCTGCTCAGAAAGCTGCACAGAACGGTGCCGATAGTACAGCCTGTGCACTTCTCTACTGTCAACGACTCTGCTGCTTTACTGAATTTCATTTAAAAAATTAAAAAACTTAAGAGTAAAAAAATTTTAATGGAAAATCTAAAAAAATTTCCATAATTTATTGAAATTGTTGACAAGTTTTAAAGACACAAAGAAACCACCTTACTTATTTTCCATAATGTTACATGGAATTTCTTTTCCACTTAGATGTTCTACCAAAATTGTGCCTATTACACATAAAAATTCTTCAACAAAAATTTAAAATTCGTGCTGCAAGAACGTTTCAGTGTACGTGAAAACTGACATTTGTACACTCCACTGGCCGAATATCCACAGCACATGCGCATCACTCACAACAAATTACACAAATAGCAGCGTCTTATAAACATGATAATAGGGGCAACTAGTTCGATATGGATCGCTTCTGAGTGAGTCTGTCAGTCTTGGAAGAGATTAAAAGTTCTCTCATGAGAAAATCTGGTGAAAGCTTCCTCTGACACGAATGTGAATCTGTATCCAGGTTTTCACAAACAGATTAGGTTTCGATGCCAAGGTACATTGATCTCGAGGAAGGGTGTACTTCTGTAAAGAGCACTCTCAGTCAGTAGTGGGCCACTCACCTTCCCATGTGTGACTACATTGACGGAGCCCTTCCAGATAATATACCAAGAAGTCCCCTTGTCTCCCTGGCTGAACACTGCAAACACAGAACAGCCAGTTAAAAGGAATTTGAAACATTCAGCATCAAAAGATTACCCAAAACCCTTTGCAGTACTGAGTCTTCCTACTCATGCCTCAACTTGGACAAAGCAGAATTCTAGGACATAGAACAGGAACAAAAATTTGGACAACTTGGTCGCTATGTGCCCTCACTTATTAATAAAACTGTCATAATTTTCGTCCCACTCACAGACGGTGCCGGCTTTGGCATGGGATTCAAACACCAATACTGCTGCCAATTCTTTCCTCACCTTTGGGTTAAAAAAAAACAAAACAAAGAATACTTCAGCAAGAAACAGTTTACAGACTCACAAAGACAAGACTGCTGTCTCAAGAAGCGAAACTTACAGAGCTGGACAGGTGTGCGACTGCCTTGATGTGAAGCAGCTCCTCATAGATCACCTCCACATCCTCATGAGTCCTCTGGCTTGGGCTGCAGAGAGAAAATGAGAACATGTGAACACTACCTCACACAATAGTGTCAGATATTTAATACAGCACACTTCTCACAGATATGCCGTCATTTGTGTGAGGAACACGTTGATCTCATTTGAGATTTGGAACCTGGCAAAAATTTGTACACTCATGTATTGACAGTTTAAACATAGCACCCATGCACAGTTCCGCAAGCTTTATCAGCACTGTCAATCGGTACGATGCCTCTCACCATTTGCGTAGTATCATGTTCAGCAGGGCATCCGGGCCCATCTGGCCCAATAGCGACAGACTTTCTTGCAGCTCCTCCTCTGAGCCATTTTCGTTATTTGCGTGATTCAGGCCAAATTCCACTTCCAGGAATCGGTAGAACTGGTATTCTTTGTCCTGGAAGTTCAACTCGTGCTTCACTACATGGGAATTAAAGATTGCGTTACAAACACACTTAAATCTAACCGTTTTTCTTGTAAATAACCTACAGCGGAAGCATACAGAAAAGTAGTGTCCTTACCATGAACAAGAATTTTTTCATCCACCAACACCTGCCACATGCCCACCGCCTGGTTCCGTGAATGAACACTGTAGTTTAGCTTCAACAGCCAGTCCACAAGTTCCTTTCCTGTGGCACACTGCCTATGAATAAAATCAGACATGAGCCTTTGAGATAAAAAACTTTGTTTGTAAAAATACGAAACTTATTACAGTGGAGCTGTGTCTTGACACAAGGACTGAGGATTGACACAGAATAAAGGGGAAAAAAAAAATCGCATGCGAATGGTTATAAACCATATAAATATGAACCTTACAGGAAATGTTCTCATGCTTAATTAAGTTAGATTTCTTCTGGCTATTCTGGTTATACTTCTTTCCCCAGTCACAGTCTCCAGCAAAACTTTGAGGATCCCCAAATACACTAAGCCCTCGGTTAGCAGGTTCTTTCCTACGATATGTTCCTAGACAGTGAAACCATAACGGAAACAGCAATAAACAGAAGTCCATCTAATCCATTCGTATTCATTAACCACTTATCCTGAGGAGGGCTGCGGCATTCCAGAGCCTGTCCCGCAACCAGGAGCCACTAAGCTGGGATTGGTTGCCAATCCATCCCAGGGTGGTCTCACACACACACACACACAACGGGCAAATCAGATCAACCAATTAACCTGAAACACATCTTTTAACCGCAGGAGGAAACTCACACAGACAGGGGGCGAAGATGAGTACTCACACAGACTGAGCTGGAGTCACACTCACACCCAACCAGCCCAGGCACTGTGAGACAGCAGCGCTATTCACTTAACTACCATGCTGCCCCAAAAGGGGGTCATGATAACATTTCTTATTAGATAGGTGAAACTGGAAATACAAACACAGGACAATAATAATGAACTTGTATTGTCGTTTTTATTTATCTTTGCAACTGTATTGTCCAGATCCTCAAACATGTACAGACCTATGACATGCGACAGTGTATAGGAGGAGGAGGAGGAGTTGGGAAAAACCATGAAGAAAGACTGTGAAGTGGCCCCAGAGTTCCTCTGACAAAACATTCAATGGCTTAGAAGGAGATCACATGATCCCATGCCAGCTGTGCAAAGCAGAGGTGGAGAAGTGCTGACCACTACTGGGGAGACTGCTGAACAGTAGAAAGAACCCTCTGAAGACCTCCTCAACCTAGTGGAATTGCTATTCTCCCAAGAGACAGGGTTCGATGTCACTGGATTAGAACCATAAGCTTGCACTTACAGAAAATAATAATAATAATAATAATAGTGGAACGTGTAGCAGACATGTTAATTAAAAATGTACAGCAATTACTAGAAAAACATACTATATAGTTGTATACGTAAAAAGGAAAAGTTTACGCTTTCGCACTCAGATGATGAGGTGGTATCTGGGGGTTCCATGAGATATCGGGACAGGGTTAATAGAGGGTTATTTACTTTGCTGGCATGCAGGTGCATTCAGAAGTGTTTTTACACTGGGAAGTCCTTCCCTCCCCACAAGAAAATAAAAAAAACAAAACAAACAAACAAAGCAAGCAAGCACAAGTTAAATGCATATAAGATGTGTCTTCTGTCATGACAGCAGATGACATTTAAGGCAGATCATAAGAGTCGATTTCTGCTCATAAAAATAATGGTACTACCTATAACATTCATCAATAAAGAATTCAACAAAGATGTAGTTTTCTAAAGGCTGCCTGTTTGGAATTCAGGGTTAAGTGCTACTATGACCTTAGGATGAGACCCGAGTGACTCTCATACTTGGATGCTCAGTCCCTGCTTGGCAAAGGCTCTATCTGGACAATGTTAAAGACAGTGGTATGTCCTTCATGATAAGTGGTAGCTCACAGAGTTAGAATGCACTGCACGTTGTTCTCAGATGCGTTCAAGTTTAACATCTGTCGAAAAAGGTTCTGGTGATTCAGTTCGTAACCTTCTGGTGGTTCACATCATCCTAACACTACCAGGTCTTACTGGGTCCTTGCATTCTACGGCATTACTGAAGGGACAGTTTATAATATTATTGTCTGTGACCACCTGCATCTTATGATGAGAGGACTGTCTCAGGCTGAGAGAGAGTCAGTAGACTGGACACATGGTTAAAGATATTCAAAGAGAATCTTACTGTTCTTTAAGACCTTCCTTTATTAAAAAGCCTTTTATCCTTTTAAGATTCTTTGGACTTTCTGGTAAAAAGTGCAGTCTGTAAATACCAGTCTAATTCAGGTTAGTGGCAATTTTACTCTTTTCTCAATTGTATTTCTCTGTAACCCAACTTACTGCAGTCCAATCTGCATCATTTGATAAAAAACAGCATAAGACTAGAATTGTCACAAAATATTTAGTCAGTAAATATTTATGCTTTTATAAAAAGATTACTCACGAACGAGAGACATAAATGACAACAGTTAGATGGAATGAAGACACCATAATAAAGTCCAGATGCCTGGAAAAATACCTGTAATTCTTTAGGTGGTATTTTCTGTCTCGGATCAGTCCAGGGCTGCGCTCAATCAAGGCGTTATACACTGACCGGGCAGCTTTCAGAACACGATCAGAAAGGAACTGTGAAAGACGAGAAGTAGAGAAATCACTTACATATACAGTAAAAACAATACGAAAGGGCCATAACCTTACATCATACAGGACTATAGACAGTGTAGTTTAAGATACGGGTTAATATGCAAAAGTTTGTCAATTCTATTCCAGTCTGGGGTCCTCTTACATGTAGGTCTCGAAACTGAATTAATCCAGTAGAAATATCTAACTATAAAAAACGAATTCTTAATTCCTTTGGATGGCTATGTCAAAAAAGGGTGTTACAGTTGAATGTGATGTACAATTAAAACAGCTGAAGTACAAGAACTGCACTTTCCAAACTTCATTTTGCTTTTCTTTTAGCTCCCGCTAAGTCAAACAATCAAAAAAGGAGCAGCAAGGATGTCGTCAGTTGAGTGACTCATTGGGTGGCAGTCGCCTTCGAGTCGGCGGCAGGTTGGTGAGAAAGTGTCGGTTCACACCGTGTTGCACTGTCCTGCCGAGGATGCACCACAGCTGCAGAGGTGCGAAGTGCGTAGCTTTCAACGTGCATCCCTGCTCTTCAGCTCTGCATCTGCTAAAGTCCCCCTGTGCCTTTACCCCCAGCTATTAGACTATTTCTATCCAGACTATTTCGCTCTCATGCTCACCCCTGGTCCATCTCAAATATGCTTTATGAAAAAATGTCAGCTTTAAAAAAAGCTCTTCTACTCTATCTACCGCTCTTTTTCGATTCCTCTAAATTTCCATCTCGCATACCTTATGACACAGTTGTTTGTTCTCAGGCCTCCTTTGTGCGGGTGTTTGTCTAGGGTGTTAGCCTTGAGAGGCTGAAACAATAACAACAACTAAAAACTCGCTTCCTCTTTGAAACAAGTTTCCATAACTTGTTTCCCTCTTGCAGACCCCTGGTAATGGAAACAGCTTTCACATCCTAATGTAATCTCTGGGAGGGGGAAAAAAAAATCCGATTCCACATTGGTGTATTAAGGTTTCAGAGTAAAGAAGCAGGCCACTGTGCTCCTTGTAAAAGTGTAAAATAAAAAAGGGAACGTTTCATATTCCATACATGTATATGAAAGTGTCCGGTAAAACACATTTAACAGGCCATTTTCCTTTATTGCTCCAGTTAAAATGTTCTGCTATAAAAACCTGTCGGGTGTGTTAGATAAAGGTGTTCACTGAACAGTAAATAATTACATCAATTTACACCTTTTCCTCCGTTACATTTGTGTAGATCAGTTCAGAAATGAGAGGACCTGCAATCTTTCAGCTGTGTCCCCCCAATATGGAAGACATCAAGTCACAAAAGACATAATGACCAACTGAATTGACTATGGAAACCCAAAAATGTATAAATAATCGACGCACATATTATAAAACTCATACAGTACAACAAGAACAAATTGAAATTACTGGTTTTGTGAGTGTCAACTGATGTGCATTTTATACCATTATATTGCATCCCACCTCCTAATGTAACTCGATAAACTAAAACCGCAAACATAGATTTATTACGATTATTATTAGTACAGCAAAACTCCTTGAGAACACGCCCAGCCATAAGAAATTTTGACACAACTTCATTGGCCCCCACCTCCCCGTTCCCCTTCCAATCACCAACATCTTCTGACAGCAGCAAATGAGCAGGATTTACTGAAGACCATTTACATTTGGATACAAATTTCTATTTGTAGTATTAGTACTATCGGGGCCATGGCTCTCCCATAATGCACTGCCGCTGCATGTTTTTACATAGTTGTGTCCAACTGCTGTGAGGAGTTGCAAGGCTGTTCTCAAGCTTCTCAGTATTCACCCTGTTTGAGAGTTTTGGAACACACGTGTTGTGCTCAGTGCTGGCATTTAAACATGCTGTGGAGAAACAGTTCGGCACAATCAAAAAAGAGTGTTTAACAGTATTATTATTCTTATTACTATCAGTACTTATTGTCATGTGCATATTTTGTTTGTATTCTGTATTTCCTATACATATAATAATATGAAAATAAATTAACACTTTTTTCCTTTGTGTTTTCATACAGCAACTGGAAAACCAATTGAAAAAAAATTCATTATCATTAGCCCACGATATGCTTACCCTAAATTTTATGCGGTTGGAATTTTTTGACCCCACACACCATTTTATGGGGGATTTCTCTGTATTAATAACGTTACTTGGACCTTTACTTGTCAGTGTTCCCTTCAGAGCAGCTGCAATCCAGAGCTGACCACTGAAAGGGTGGAGCGTGAGACACAGCACATCCTGGATGGAACTCCAGGCCATCACACAGCATCAGACGAGGCCAATTTCTGAGTCACCAATATAAACTTCTGGTTTACCTTGGCAATCAGCGTTCTGTTTTGGAAAATAATGTGTATGTGAAACTCGCAGCTTTGTGGTCCTCAGCTTATGTGCTTCTGCAGTCAACAGTCTCATGCAATTTGTGGACAAGTCATAAGGCCGTTTTGAATGTAATGCAGTCAAACTGACGTCAGAAAACGGAGGGGTTGCAATGTAGCCCACTCAACGTGCCCAGACGCTGCCACTACAGACTCTCAGCAGTCAGTTTCCTGACGGCATCCCCTGCCCTTCAGGGTCGCACCGTCTACTAACCAGAGCTCATAGATATTTCCATCCTCCCCATGGGAACATTGTGTGGCTTTCCCAGGAGAAGCTGAACCCTGGCAGTCACACAGCAACTGGTGGCACGCAGCCCGAAGGCCTGGCCATGGCAAATTGCCCCATGCCTGCCAAGACCTTCTGGCACGGCACCGATACGGACTCTGAATTAGTACCTATCCCGAGGTGGTCTTCAGTTAAGCAGCTAAATGGCGATGCTGAAGGCGAAAAGGCGGCGCAGACCTTCCAGCTCAGAACTACATACCTAGAACGGCCGGAATCCTGAGACGGGCAGAGCCCCTGAGAGACCATAATTCAGACTTAGTGGAAACCATTTCCTGGCCAGTGAGGACCAGCAGGTCACAGCATGAGGTTGACTGACTATTTGGACTGTCCAGTGCAAAGGACTCCCCACTGACACCGAGTCAATGCCAGAGCAAAGGGCTCTGTTGTGTCCCACACATGCAGTAGCTGTTCGTTTCTCCACCCACCAAAAACCCATTAATCTGCCCCGTTGTTTGAACAAGTATGAACTTAATGGGTTATTGTGTGTTAAAACAATGACCTTCTCTTAAGGCAGCAGCATTTCACACAGGGTGTAACCCCATTATTCTGAGCATACATTTTCTGAAAGGCTTCTCTGGCCTTTGCTAAATGTTAACTACTCTCCCACCCTGTTCGTGTTTTTTAGCTGTGATTTTCTTTTAAAGATGATGACTCTGCGCCAGAGCCACCAGATCCCGGTGTGTCGTTTCATTGTTTTTATTTTTGGGGGAAGACTTTGAAGTACCTGAGGGTGTTTACCGTGCAGCAACCCCTGTGCATGGAAACAAGTGGTTTCCATTGTGGGTAATTCCAGCCACTTTCACCACTTGGGTGACACTGGTGGGTCATCCAACCCACGCCAACACCAAGGCAAACCATCAGAACTGTGGTTTCCTCATGTCGTTTTGCCACGTTGGTAGTTTGATTTTCAGCCTTCTTAAGAGATTATGGCTAGAGTAGTGTTCCCAATGAATAGAAACATTTCAGCCATAAGCAAATTCTTCCACATCAAATGAATGGATGGTTGAAGACAAACTGTAAAGCCCATTATATTTTTCTGTCTATTTAACCAAATGTAGAAACCCCTTTACAAAGTATTAAAAATTTAAGTCTTTCAGTAAAAGCATCCTCTGTTATGCCAGTAATTGTTAATAAAACACAGCAGTTGCCCTGAGACACAATCAAAGTCTCTGTTCTCAAGGTCTTTTCTGAATATTTAATACTGTTCACCAATCTTTCTCCCATAGCAACCATTTTAAAAACATAGTATAAATGACTACTTGGCACACTGGAAAAGTCAGCAGAACTCTGTTGTGGCTGCTGTTGTTCAGACCTAATCTGAAGCCTTAACTATTCTGCCAATTTCTGCACTCACCAGAACAAACCTCCGCAATTTCTCCATGTCATGCCACGAAACAATTAAATGAACAGAACTGACCGCATCAACACTGTAAAACCACTGCCCAAAAAAACTTTTCGTGCACAAATATTCACAGACACAAAAGAAAGAAAACATTTTATAAACACACAAACATGCAGACTCAGAGCAGCATCCACATCGTCTTTTTTCGTTTATTGGATCAGAATCAATATATGTAATGGACAAAGTACTTTCATACTATTGGTGTTGAATGAGATATCCATGTAGAAAGCAAAAATACAATGATTTGTCATGCGCAACACTTAACCATCCATCCATGATCAATAACTGTCCAGTGCAGGGTGGTGATGGTCTAGAGTTTGTGTTGGAGACATAGGACCTGCTGCAAGATACATTGTGGACAGGACCCTAGGACAGCCGTGTGCACACACTTATTCCCACACACCGGAGCAATTCGACCAGTAATTCACCTGAAATGTCTGTCTCTGTACTTGGAAGGAAACCAGAGCACCCATTGTCCATATTTCAAATTAAAAAGGAAGACCTCAAAATGATCAAAATAATGAAAAGTAATAATGAAGTATATTGTCAGGAAGTCCACAACACTGTCAAACACGTAATCCTGTTTTACTGTGCTTTTGATAGATACACAAAAAAATTAAAGGAGGATCAATGGCAATACATCAAACATATGATGTGGTCATCACATAATCTTTTTCACACACTGGCTGTACACTGCCTGTTGTAGTAGCTTTGCCTCCTTTATCTAGGCAGGCATGCACATTTCTCTGCTCCTTCCAAAAAACACACAAGCAAGCAGAAAACAAAACACTCAAGAAGTTAAGTGCATTCCAAAGCCAACTGGAAGCAAATTAAATGTACTCCCTCAGTAGCCTCCCCGTGAGTCCCCATTGCACACAATATCAGATTAAAACTGAGGCTCTTCATGTTCTTCCCTTGTTTCTTTACCCCTTTACATGTGCAGGTACACATCTAGATCCATGTGGGGCTATTGTGTGTGGAGGTGTGCTACTAGGCATGTGTGGGCCATGCAGTCCCAACTGAAACCAGCCTACTTTTTAACCCCTGGCCCTCCTTATCGAGGTAAGACTTTCTCCTTTATGGCAACTGTTGAGCCAGCAGAGATAAAGCAGCAGAGTGGCCTGGCAGAGGGCATTTCAGTGGAGGACATCGGGCTGCCCTTTGGACTCCTGAGCTCATTGCCTGCCTGGCCAGGAATTTGTTTTTAAAGTCATGCCAAAGCAGCAGCAGGGGATGTAAAGTAGGGACAGCAGTTACAGAAGGGACCGAACAGAGAGCTGTACACAAATGCTTAATTAAAAAAAAAAAAAAAAAAAAAAAAGCTTGAGGGCAGAAACATCAGATCTGGAAGTCTTCCTTTCTCTCGGAATTGTGGGAAACCAGTAGCAACTAATGTGAGGTGCCATTGATGTCTGTTCTGACCCTTAAAAGCCTTAAAACAAGGAGTACCGTGAATTATGAACATCCAACAGGCCTGGGCACATTCTTGTTTATAAATACTACCAACGGCACTGATTTATTAAAAAGGAGGGGGAAAAAGTGTTTTTATAAAAATAATCCTGGACCTCATAGAAAGTTCACAAAGTAATATTATTAAATGAACTCAGACTGTTATTCACATGGAAGTGAAAGGAATGCTGATCAGCATCATATGACATAGGAGAAGCCATTTTGTCAACTATCAGTTTAAAATCCTTCAGGGCCTGACATGAGGTTGTGAAACTCCATGGAAGATTAATCTCTTTTCAGCATTCCACCACCTAAAGAAAAGGTTCTATTCAATAAGGAACTCAATGTGTTGCACCACTGCACATAACATGTTAGTAAAAATGATTTTATTTAGACTGCATAAACCTACTCAATGCAACAATATGACTGCACTAAGCCCTTACCCCTCTCCACCTAGTCAGCCATGTTCTCAGAACAACCGGTAAATGTCTGCAACTGTGCTCTGCTTCTAAACACAAGTCAGACTTCACTTTTTTCTACAAATGCATTTTTTCACATAAATTCCAGTTAATGGATCCCAAGTCTGGCAATGGTGAAGTTGGGGCATGATTTGTGTGTAAAAACTAAGATAAGGGTTATCTAATTTGTAGGTATTGGGATGGGCACCTTATCCTAGACAAAACTATGATCAAGAATGAACAAACTGCTCAGTTAATTTCTTGGAAAAGTCCAAGCTTAGCGTGATATTGGTTCTGTTTGGGGGCTGACTTTTACAAAATTAGCAAGAAGTAGGTTAGGTTCTAGGAGCTACATCATGTGAGAGAAATTAAAATGAGGAGGCTTTGGTCTAGGGCCTGAGATGTGTGAAATATAAGACTAGCATGACAGGTTCAGGTCGGGGGGTAAGCCATACCTGCTTCATGGGGTCCTGGGTCTCTAATGTCTCTGGGAGCGGTGTCTGCAAGGAGAGAGTGGAGAGGAAGAGATTTACAACAGTGCTTCACAAGTGAGTGAAGTAGCAACTGTTTTACACAGCAGGCTACCAGTGCCACATCATAGCCTGAGAAAGCCATCATGCAACACTCATTCATGTGGTGACAAACTTTACTTTTGGGCCTGCCACCTTGCACTTTGTTATTATACTTGCTGTCCCACACCCTTTTGCCAAAATGTCATTATTTTTGCTTTGCTGACAGGTCCTTTGAATAGCACCTTGCCTAAAATCCAGGTACATATTTTCTCTCCAGGGCATTTCTCTGAACAGGCTAAACTGGCTCTGAAAGCTGAGAATACATGACCTTTACAAGTATACCTGTATAATGTCTTCTTTTTTTAATACTAATGTTACTGCAACATCATTCCAATCCGTGTAATGACAATCCCTTTCACTTCTGAGCCATTTTCAGTCTTGGATTGTCCCATGCACTCTTACATTTCACATCCTGTGAAGAGGTTCCTTTTCCCAATATGGAAGTGTGTTTACTGCAAAGTCATCTGTCAGACGAAAAACTACATCGGAATGTTTATCATTCCTTGTGTGTCCCAGCAATAAGGCTGTTCAATAATGCTGCATCACCTGTCAGTCAGGTTATGCTTCAATGCAAAAGACAGTTCCTCAAAAAGGATAAATCCTTTAAAATTTTGTCATGATTCAGCACGGGACGAATCAGCGTGTTTGCATTCCAGGCTGCCCTTCAATTATTTGGTTCACTTCAAACCAGCTACCGCTGATCACAAACGTGTTTAACAAGCAAACACTGACTGTTTGGATGATCCCAACAAATCAGATGTCTGTCATCCATCAGTCTTTTTGTAAGAACTCAGATTGTTAAAGATGTTATAAAGAAAAGGGCCCTGAAAATTCAACCATAGCCACATATTGGTCTGTTTTGAAGCTGCCCTTCTTATGGAACATAGTTATCTCCATCTCTTTTTCCAGTAGGTGGCTGCATATAAGAAGTATTTCCTAACTCAATCCAAGCACTATCTTATCATGTTTGCTGTTGTATAATTCCACTTTTATGATCCAGTGACACCAGGCGTAAACCATCAAATAACATTCCTCGTTCAAGATCAGTGCAGTTTACAACAGCCTGCTGGAAGGTGCCACAGCATTGTCCCCTGGAACAAGACCCAAACAGAAGTAATTCAGATAAAATTATTAAATGTCATTAAATAATATATTTATATAGCTATATTACAAGTGACATAACTGGGAGCTGTGGTTCTAAGAACCGATTGACAACCATAACGAACAAAAATTAAACAGTTAATCTAACCCTTTGGTTTCAGACTTCAATGCACCACAGTTTGTCTGAGGTCAACTCTGGGGAGAATGTAGAGGGACAACAATGCACAGGTTCACCTCAGTATGGAGTTGTGATATACGGCTTTCTACAGGGTAGACTATTATCTGTAAGAGGTGTTTGAGGCTTGTGGAAGAACAAGAGCTACAAGAGCATCAGGTAAGAATTTACCAAGTACACTCAACGGTCTTGTCTTTCCAGTGGTCTCGGTCACCTGTACTGCACTGTGCAGGAATTTTGTCTCAGCTGCAAAGTCTCCCCACCCTCTTTCTCTGTTGACAGAGTAAACCATGCAAAGGCACTATCACATGCTGTTCCAGAGGGACATTGCCCTGGATTATCAATTGCCTGCCATAAAAACCCCTCCTTACTTCCCCAACATTTCACGTGCTTGTGTTGACCGAGGCACATCACTGACTGACGGTGTGGTATCTTCCCATTAATGAAGAACATGCAAGACCTTTCAAGATCAGCAGCACACAAAAAGCAAATGGCCTCAAGGTGTTTGAGATGTTCTGAACCCCCACGCTCTGACTTGACCGTATCCAGTTCCCATTTCATAACAGGACCCCTGTGGCTGTGAAGGGTTTAGTCCTTATTCACCAGAAGTCAGCCCCAGGAACCGTATGTTCACAAGGAGGTATGCGATTGCTTCAAGATCAAACATCACCTCTGAAATTCAACTGAAATAAGTTCACCTCTCCGCTCCCAAAATGGATTATGTTTTTCCAAACAACTTCAAAGCCTTCACTGCCGTCATACAACCAGGCTCCTGGATTCCATATGAAAGAGCATCTCCTCAACATAAAGCATCTTTCAGCTACGGTCCCGAACCTCACTGTCCTGAACGACGCCACTCTATTCACAGCCGTGTTCACAAAGTGCACAAGTGGACTGTCAAAGCGCTTCTGCTGACACCGACGTACCGTCAGAGCTTCAACCATGGTAACGTGTCGAGTCTGCAACAGGTTTACTGGTGGATACAACTTCCATTTATAAACAGTTTACGAACATGACAATTGTAGGCAAGTGAGTCATGCGGTTGACTACGTCAGGTGGTTTCTTACATTTCAGTGGTCAGTTGTCAGAAGTAGGAAGCAGAGGGCCACAAAGTGCTGAAAACTTCCATCTCCTTCGGCCGCCTCACGGGTTCCTGTCGTTTCTGGCGTTGTTCTCGACACCTCTGACAAACCCCTGTGTTAAGCTTGTGCTAATTTTCTAACGGCAACCTCAAGATGTCATCTACCGCTAAAGAAAAATAGCTGCAGTGTTTTACGCTGCAGAATAAATAAGCTTGTGGTTCACCTTATTGTAGAGACCAAACAATGTGCTATTAATAACTACAGACTTAACTACAAGTAAAGATTCCCTAATGCAACTTTCCACACCCACAAAAAGACAACAGATCAGGTTTCAGTTGTGCTGTATTCATGGAGAAGGATGTGGTCGATCATCTGCCCACATTCAGTCTCTATACTCCCTCACACCGCAGGAGGTGAAGCTCAAACCCATTTCCCCGCACCGATTACGGCCAGGTGCCTTTTCCAGCGCCGCAACTCAAACGCACCATTTCGGTTACCAATTTAGTCGATTCGATTCCTGCATTTTCCACCCAGTATGAATTTCTCGTCATTTATTCCAGATGTTAGTCCACCATTTTGCCCACACAATTTTTATTTTTAGAGGATTAAATGTGTAAAAGAGACGACTTCTGACAGACACCGGGATTGTGGCGCGCTGCGAATGGAAAGCAGGAAAAAGTGCGAACAAATATTTAACAGTGTGGTCGGATGTCACTTTAGGTTCCTGTCCGGGAAGTTTATTTTGCGCTTTTGGCTGCAATAAGAAACTGTTCTCAGAACATTTCCATTACTGAGCAAACTGACACCGCACACGTTCAGCGGCTCTGCCCGCTTCGACCTTAACACCGTTAACAGTAACAACCAGTAAGCACAACAGCAACAACCACCAGCACCATTATTCTTATTATTATCATCATTATTATTATTATAAGTCAAAGCACATACCCAACTGATGCCCCGAATACATGCTGTGTCCCCCGAGCAGGGCTCGGGATAGACGCGGTAGTTGTAACTCCTGAACAAATGCATCTCCTCCCTCTTCGTCAGATGAGAATATCGTCAAGAACCACCAGCTCCTCGGAGTGACATGACGGGGAGAAGCTCGTCTCAAAACTTGAAACGCAGTTCAGCGCGCGCCGCCACAGAACGCGGCATTCCGCGAGAGCGCAGCGCGCGCGCGCATTCCCGCCGCCGCCGCAGCAGCAGCAGCAGCAGCAGGAGCAGGAGGAGCAGCAGGAGCAGCAGCAGCAGCCCTGGACGGACGGAGCCGAGCCGAACCGAGTCGAAACCAGCTACGCTGCGAGCGGCGCGTATCGAAACTGTTCTGTCCACATCACCCGCGGTCTCACTGTAGGCGCAGCACAGCGCCTTCCTACTCGCCCCGCCCACTGGCCCAAAGCACGTGTCCGTCTTCGGCTGTCTGAGGCCCGCAGCTACCTGCGCGTATCGTCACCAGCATCATCATTCTTCCACCATTCGACCCGTTTACGATGTTAGACATTCAAATATCCAACGATTTACCCACTTAATGCAGTAGGACAAACTGAAGGTGAAACTGTATAATGTTCTGCATTTTGATTAAATGCATCTCTCCTTTATTACTCCTAGTATCCATGCACTCTTCCTGGCTGTAACCAGCAACCACGTGTGGTTTCATTAAAAATGGTACCTAGTAGTTGCAAAATGCTGAAAGACAAGAGACTGTGAAGCGTCAAATTTTGTTTACATAACATACGACTTGTGATCTTCTTAAATTTCCAATAGAAGTTTTCCCATCATTAAGAAAAGTTTTAAGTGTTGCCCACAGACGCCTAATAACAAAATGAGATGCCCTGCCTTCAGCTCACATGTGGGTACAGTATTACAACTCTTCCTCACCTGTAAATGTGTGTCTCCCCCTTTTAAACACCACCTTTGCGTGGAGCTTAAAGGCAGCGAACAGCACATGTGCTTTAAGGCTTACAAAAGGGAGTCATATTGGACTGACTGCCAAAGAGGAGAACATCTCAGCAGGACAAGAGGCCTGACAATTAGCACTTTGATATGTGAGCTTTCAAAACAACATGACGAAAACGTTCCAGAGATCTTAAGAGGACAAATAGTAAGTTTCCAAGTTTCTGTATTAGCCACAAAAATAGCTAAATTATTTTGTGCTTGAAGGGAAACAGTGTCAAATAACAAACGGCATCTGTAAAGCAGTACCGTGGTCGCAAGTCAAAGCTCACCAAATAGGATAGATGCTAAATGCAACTAAAGCACAGTCTTAATGACCACAGGATTGAATCAGCACCTCCGATCATCTCAACAAAAAGTGCACATTGTGAGCATCATAAAGCTGAAGTTCATGGCAACAGCTGCCATTTGGAAACGGTTTGTATCCAAGGCCAACCTACAAAGACACCTATCCTGGTGTAAGGAGCACAAAACTGGACGACTGAGCAATGACAAAAAAAAACAATATGGCCCGATGAGCAAACTTTCACACTATTTCCTACATTTAGACAGGATTACATTTGGAGAAAGTCAAACAACGTCTGTTCCCAACTGTTAACATGGTGGAGGGGTCTAAAATGATATGTACAGCCATTGTGTGAGAGGCATTATGTCTGAAGATTACCGTGCATTTGATACTAACAAATGGCATCGATGGCCTCCTCAGTGACCAGACCCCTGAACCTCTCTGCACAGGTTTGAGGTGCAGTGCGAGAAGCATTCCGTACCTCCTTCATCCTTCAAAGAACTTGAAGTTTTTCTGCTTGAACATGTTGCACTGCTCTACTACACACAGTTCAGAGCATATATGTTAGTATTCCAAAAAGTATGAAGTTGTTCTATAGGCAAAGGGTGGCCATATTAGGTCCTTAAAGGAAGAAGAGGAGGGCAGATGGTGTGGTTGCACAAGCGCTTGGTTCCCCTCAACGTTATCGTTTCTCGACTTCTTCCTACCGCATGAGGGGTGAAAATATTCCTAGGACAGACTGAGGTGGAAAGTGATGAATGAGGAGCTGAATTCATGAACTCAAAGCAACCGATTCATCACAAAAGTTTTAAGGACAAATGACAGATCCTACAGCGTCTGAACAGTGTGAACAGTAATAAATGAAAAGTCAGGTACTGCATTGCTGTTATAACAATTTAAAGCAAGCATCTCATTCAAGAACGGTACAGCAATAGCAGAGAGTGGGGCTCAAACCAGCAACCTTCTGGCCTAAAATCCATGTTTTAAACTGTTAGGTGAGCTGCTGCCTAGAATCCTTTTGTGGATCAGCACAAGGCCCTGTACTGCCTAGCTTCATGGGCTCACTTTGTTTACTGTTAATTTCAGCTGAACAGGTTGGTCGAGACTGATTGTCTTGTTCATTTCTCATTCCCTGTCATGTGTTCTGTGCACAGACTCTTATCGGCCTCATGTCAGCAGTTTGCCAAACCCAAGTGAATGGCAGCTGGGGCAAATTAGATAGCAAAACCAAGCTGCAACAAGAAGTCAAGGGGACAAACTACGGGGCACCAGAGGACTGAAATGTGGTGACGTGACCAGTTCCTAATCTCAAAATTTGTTTTTGCATGTTCAAAAAAACTGACTTCAAAAGTTATATCGATATATTTTTTGCACATCCCACCTTCTGCTCCTGTAATCCAAGATTAAGGTACCTACCCTGAACTGATACAGTAAAAAAAATACCTGTATAAATTAGTAAATTATTGTAAGCAGCAGAGTGTGCAAACCTAACGTGATAATTTGCTCTGGAGAAAAGCGCTAACTAACAAATAAAAACATTAAGTGTATACTTGATAGTTACTGCACACTTGCTCTCCACTAAACTTAGCATAAGATTTGTGCTCGTTTACTGAGTGTTCAGAAATCGTGGTTAAAGAAATCAATTTACATTCAAGTGTAAAGTGTGAAATATGGTGGAATGATTTCAACAGCGTGGCCGCAATCGTTTCTGCTCTTAACCCGGACATCAGCCCTGATTTTGAGTGCTGGTGGACAAGGAAAAGCCGTATACAACAGCACTCAAAGGCCACAGATTCATGACGCTCTGTAACGACAGGCACTCAGGAACAGGAATGATAAATGAGTAAGTGAAATGGCCTTCAAAAGAATACAAGTTATTTGGGAAATAAATTGACCGTGCCCATGTTGCCCCATCCCTTCTTCATCCACCTCTACAAACTTTTAATGACCTCCCAGGAACGCCCCCCCCCCCCAAGGTTCTGTCAGTGTGATTAATGGTGTGACATTGGAAAACTTTTGCACGGAAAACTTACTTCCTCGTCTTCCAGCGTCGCTTGCGTAGCTGTGGGAAGGGCGTCTGGAGAGCACATTGGCAGCGGAGCAACTGATGAGAGAAGAGGAACAAGATGGCTGTATAACACGAGTGTGTCTAATGAGTAAATTCATCAACAGGCACAAATGTATTGTATTCATCCAGAGGCAGCTTGGGAACAGAGTTCATGAAAAAAAAAAGACAAAACGGTGAGCACGTCAGTATTTGAGCCTGGACCCTTGCCTCTATTTAGACCATATCAACATTGTTATTTTTCAGACCCCATTGTTACATAAGCAGCGTTGAAGTCGTAGCCATTGTTTGCAGAAGAATACAGCCCTTCCTGAGCTCCGTACCCCTCTTCTCAGGTCAGACTTAAGTTTTTCTTTATTTTGTGCCACTAGCTTAATCTTCACATCTATGCCATCCTTCTGTTCAGTTCACCTTGTTTCAATGCTTGTCTGAACCCACCGTAATCCTGACCATTACTCCATCTACTCTATGCTTGATCCTTCTTGGTGGTGCTTGTGTTTTTTCATGCACTCTCCTCTCTACCTTTCTCTTTGCTGGAAGGTATACAATTTAAGACTGAACTCCCTCTCATGCGCCGGCTCTACAAACACACACACACACACACACACACAGCTCTATCACCCTGGTACTGCAAGACGGGTAACTAAAGCAAACATGAAGCAAACCGTCTAAGCAAGCCAGTAGCAGCAGAGGCTGATGTGTCACTCACAGAGCCACCATCACAGACCAGGCTTTAGCTTCTTATCACTGCTGCTCTGTACCTTTCAGAGCTTTCTGTCTGAGATGTATCCTCGCTGCAGATGCCGAGTACGATAGCAAGCGATATAGCAGTTTCGTTGCGTCTTACAGGAGCTGCGCTATGCCACCTTAAGAATGTCTACAGAGACAGAATCTTGTCTCCCCGCTTTTGAACTATTAGGGGAATGTAAACACTGCCAGTTTTCTGTTTTCCTGATAGGAATGTAATTGCTGGTTTAAATCAGATAAAAACATAGTGCTGCAACAACATTTACAAACTGCGCCACTGACATCTAAAAACTGAATGTGGAATAAAAACAAACGGGTTGTGGGTTTAATTTCACTTGTGCAATGTCACAGACATGTCTTTCACTGGGGTTCGAGTTAGGGTGGTGACACCAAAGCAACTGATGTTTTCCAAGGTAAAATGGTGTTATATTGACCTGTCCTTCTGTGATGTTGCCAAAAATACCCGGGAGAAGAACTGGCGCTCATGCTGGAAAACATTGCCACCCAGTTGCCATTCATGTATACTGCACCCTCCAGCTGGGGCACCAAAAAGACCTGACTGACCTCCCAGCATTCCAGCGGTCTCCACTTTCTTCCAGACTCTACTGTCATTTCTAAAACCATTTATTGATCTAATGTCCTAATGGACTACAGCCACAATTTAACAAGCAATGGATACTTCAACTATGATCAAAACTGCAAATACTGGACTCCAGTGACAAGGAGATTCAAAAAGAATTTAACATTTTCATTCAGTATCATATGAACATGTAGTATATTGAGCATTTGCAATATTAAGACTATGACAGTTACTTTACGACTTGGATTAGACTACATGTTGATATTTAGTTACTGAGTAAAGTGTTCTTTTTGAATCACCCTTTATATTAAATGACCCGAAAAAGATCTATTTTGCGTCATAGTGAGTTCTAGGCCACTGCTTACTGTGTGAAGTGTATTTTTGTGTGTGTATGTTTGTATGCATGTGTAGTTCCTTTGGGAAGGGAGGTGGATTTCCTGCTTCCCCACCCATACTGATCACAGCCAGTTTTCGTTTTTTGCTCATCTGCTCTTGTCCTTTGTTTTACTGTCAGACACGTACCACCCTTTACCACACACACAAACTTATCAGCAGAGAAGTCTCTCTGTCTCTCAACATATAGCCCTTTGTTAAATCCCCACCGTCCTTTTTTGCTGTTTCCCTTTTCACCCTCAGTTCGTGTTCTCCTCCCTTCTAACTCCTCATTTCCTTCCTCTTTTCCCAGAGCTACTAAATAAGAACAGTGAAAGGAATAAATCACAAGATTAATTCATCTGACCCCCTGGTTTACGGAAAGGGTTATAAGCGAAAAGTGTAAGTTGAATGTGTGTTTAAGAGTATGCGGGCCATAGAAAGCAGAGGAAAAAAAACAGGAGAGGGGAAAAAATGCAATATATACTGAAGTAAATGTGACAAACTGGCAAATACAAAGGAAATGTTAAAACAAATAAAAGGTTTCTCGCAAGCACCTTCTTACTGACACAGCCAGCTTAAAACCTCATGATAAATCAGTAAACTGCATTTCCTTTGTCAAACATGAAATACTTGCATCGCACAAACCACATTTTGTGGCTGTAGATTCTGGCAACATGCAAAAAATACATTTCATTGTATTCATTTCCCATAATGTGGGAAAAGTTTAAGTCATTTGAAGAAGAATTAGAAATGGCTTAAAGGGAAGCAGCAAAGGACTAAAAAAAGACAAAGAATAATGAGACCTTCTCCCTGTTTCTCTCCCAGCTCCCCTGAGAAGCACCACTCCCCACATCTGAGCAGAGTCATCCTCTACTTCCCCTCCCTTCAATAAATTACAGCAGCCTGAACAAGGACAACAATGGAGAGTCATCCTGAGACTCTCTGGGCAGGACCCACCTTCTTAACCTCTCACCTTCATCTGACTGCTTATCCTCAAATCCACACAAGATACTCTGACCCACATCTCTTGTTCCCTGTCACAAATCATCTAGTAGCAACAGTTTTGTTGTTACAGCATTCTAGTCAAAGAACAATTTTCAACCAGAGACTTGGTTAAAGCGGTTTAGTAAGCTAATGAATATAAGGAATTTTGCAGAACTACTCTATAGACTCAGTGGCTCTTTCACCAGGTCAAAGTTCAGTACCAACACCCCCCCCCCAGCGTGTACAGCAGCTGTAGGTGTATTTTACTGCAAGCTTTTGCTAATTTGGATTGTAATTAAGCACTTGTATGTTACATGGATTCACATTTAAAACTCAACACCATATATCTCACCCACTTGTCAATGTCACAAATGCCACAATATATGCACAAGAGCAAGTAAAGCTAAAATCCATGCACAATTACAAAGTGTACAAACGTGTAGAGAAAAGCGCACTACGACTGGGTCAATTGCTTTTTAACAGGAACTATAAAATGATGCAGCTTTGATTAAAAACACGTAACGCCCAGTTACAACCAAATATTAGGCTGAATTTGCATGTTTACGAAAAGCAGCAGCCCGATGTGGTAAACGTCTCCGATTCACGAGATCTCACCTTACAAGCCGATTTCCACCAACGCATTACACAGGGGAACACCTGCACTTGAATTCTTTATGTATACTTTGTGTTTTCACCCTCTTTAGAACTTGTTCAATTGCCTTTTTTATTGTCACTCAGATCGTCTCTCCTGACTGAATTTAAATAGTTATTTTAAACGTTAACCAAAACATGCCATCTGACATTTGACAATTTATTCCAAGTTAGCCCAACCAAAAGCCTGTCACGCCATTCCAGGACGGCGCACGACGCGAACAATGGGACCGGTAGCCGAGCCCCTACCTGTGCTGGTCCTGATGCCTGGCTGCTGTACAGAGTCCTTCGTCACGTCGCGTGTCTCCATTCTCAGTCGGCTTTGGCAGACACCTTCAAAACTGTGGGTGAAGCTGCGAGTGGGACTATGTGTGTCTGGGTCACAACATCCCCCTGCTGGCTTCCTGCCGCCTGCTGATTGGAAGGTCCCTGCATCCTGTGGTGCAGAGGACTAGCTGGCAGAAGGGCAACCCAATGGAGAACCAGCCCAGGATGGGCCATTCTTCAACGCTCACAACCTGTGCTGACTGTGTCACCTGATTTGGCCCAAATGTCAGGAAATCTCAGCAGTCCACATCTTTCACCTTGCAGTAGCAAAGAAACTAATGTGTAACTTTGAGGCCAAGACCATTCTGTAACTCTCACAAAGAAAGGATGTGGTTTTGTAGCAGACAGACAAAAAAACAAAAAACTATGAAAGTGAAAATGATGGTGAGTCAGTAAGAAGTCAGTGAGCTCTATTTCTCACCCCACAGAAGGCATGAAGGTGATCATTTGACTCACCCAACCTGCACCAAGCCTGAAACAAGAGCATGCTGAGTACACAGCTAACAAAACCCAGGACTCTACTTCCAATAGCAAGGCTTTTGAAGGGCCCTCTCACACTTAGTTTTTACCATCTGAAAAGGAACATTCCTTAAAAACTCAATTTGTTTTTTGTAGGGAATGCAGGTTAAGAGCACCCAAATTTCTGAAACATTTCATGATTTGTAGGTCTTAGTTTTAATTTACCATTCCACATACTCTAGTTTTAACACGGAAAGCCACTTTCAGAGGAGAAATATTTTGTATTACTACTGCAAATCGTGCTACGTTTCTGTCCTGACATAATTTAAGAGTCAATTTACAGCAGTGAGCTTAGAAGTTCATGTTCGAAAAACTGAACCGTCTTACATTCACCAGCCACTTTATGAGGCACACTTAACAAGTACAGGGTTGGACCTTCTTTTTCCCTCAGGCTTGTGAATTCAGCACCGTGGTTCATTACTCCATGTTGGACCGACTGCTTCACACAGCGTGTGTAAATTTTTGGGCAGCACATTCACTCCGCTAACACCCGAACCTCGTCCCACAGGTGGATTACTGGCCCGAGAAGTGGGGATTGTACAGGTTAAGCACAGTAAAGTCACTTTCACGTTTGCGGAGCCGTCCTGAGATGTTGTGTTCACGTAAGACGTCACACTGTCCTACTACAAGTCAGTGTGAGAAACGAAGGGATGGATGAACCTGATCGGCATCAGCGGCACGTCGGTGGTCTGACATCCAAATGATGCTGGGATGGCACTAAACAAAATCCAAGCCAAGAAATCATTCCTCACCTCATGGCATCACCACTGCCAGTCGTACCTAATAAAGTGTCCACATACGTTATAAGACGCGGTTATAATTATTTAGCCTTCAGAAAACAACCCTTTTGAACTACTCACGTGGCCATTGGAAAGTACGGCCCTTGTGTAAAATGAAGCGTGGAGCATTTCCAGCAGATTTTTCCTAATTGTGTTCACATTTTTAGCTTGTCCGAGTTTACTTTTATCAAACTGACTCACTGTTAAGCTACTACACGTAGCCTAAGGCGTTTAAATGCCACCAGTTTTGCTCCGGCTCCGTGTCAGCGTTCTGCAGACGTTTCAAACCTCGCCAACCGCGCTCTGCACGACTCGCGCGCGCAGTACTGACGTCGGCCGAGCACGGACAGCGCGAGGCAGTGCGCAGTCTCGCCGCTCCCGTCTTTGCTGCGGAGGAGCCACCGCGAGCCGCGCGGCGGCGCCCTGCTGGGCTGCGGGAGTAACAGTAAGTGGAGCGGAGCGCGCGCCTGCTCGCGCGGCCCCGCACCGTGTTTGTTATTTGACGGCATCCAGCTGTGTGTTCAGCCTGTAAAAATTCGTGCGGGACGGAGCGCGTTTCTTCGGAGGCGTCGCGTCGGCGTTTCGTAGCCGCTGTTTGTCGCAGGATCTGTACGGCCTTTAACAGCGAGCGAGGAGCACATTTCACAGCCCGTCTGTCCTGTTCAGTGGCGTGTGTGTGTGTGTGTGAGAGAGTGAGAAACAGAGAGACTCAATGGGGTTCAGTAGGATGTACGTTACTGTGGGCTACGCCGCCTTCGGCGTGGTGGTGGGTTTTTCTGTGTTTCTCGTCTGGAATGTCGCCTATAAACAACCTTGGACGGCAGCCATGGGCGGCTTGTCAGGTAAAGTATTTGTTGGTGTTCGCTTGTGTTGAAATGTGTGTCTCCTACCGTTTTGCCCGCATAAATCCATCGCCTGTTGGAGGCCCAGTGGCCAAACAGGTGACAGGGCAGCACGCGGAAATGGAGAGGTGGCACTTTTTAAACAAGTTACTGCTGGGGGTTAAACTCTGTTCCCGTGACTTATTTCGCACCTGAGTAACATTTATATTCCATGAAAGCTAAAGCTAACTTATCCTTACTTTCCATCATGTACAGCCGAGGGGCCCTTTACACAGCTGTACACAGCTGTACACCACCTTTACATACCTTTACCCACCTTTACACACCTGTACACAGCCGCACATGGCCTTTACACAGCTGTACGCGGCCCTTACCCACCTTTACACAGCTGTACACCACCTTTACACACCTGTACACGGCCTTTACACCACCTTTACACAGCTGTACACGGCCTTTACACACTTTTACACAGCTGTACACGGCCTTTACACAGCTGTATACCACCTTTACACAGCTGTACATGGCCTTTACACACTTGTACACAGCTGTACACGGCCTTTACACACCTGTACACGGCCTTTACACCACCTTTACACAGCTGTACATGGCCTTTATACACCTTTACACAGCTGTACACGGCCTTTACACACTTGTACACAGCTGTACACGGCCTTTACACAGCTGTACACGGCCTTTACACAGCTGTACATGGCCTTTACACACTTGTACACAGCTGTACACGGCCTTTACACACTTGTACACAGCTGTACACGGCCTTTACACAGCTGTACACGGCCTTTACACAGCTGTACATGGCCTTTACACACTTGTACACAGCTGTACACGGCCTTTACACAGCTGTATCCTCCGCAGCACCAGTGACTGGTCATCAGTGAGCTCAGCAGTGTTGCCAAAAGGACAGTTACTAGAGATCACATAATTTGCACTTACCACATCTTCCTCTTGTATGGCACAGAATACTGACGTGTTTTAAAAATTGTATGAATATATATACCTTCAAAACCAAACGCTGGAATAATACAGTACTGAATTATTTAACAATGATATGTATAATATACTATACTCTGCCTAGAAATAAAGCAAAATAGGTTAAAAAAAACATCAACAAATGTTTGAAAGTGTGGTGGAGCACACAGTTAGAAATGATCAATCTGTCATGAGTAAGATCAGCCGTCAAGCCCTAACCTGCTCATAAGTCGAAGACAGTCTGTACATACTGTAGCTGTTTTTATGCTTTTTTGCCTGGTCAAACTGCATCTCCAGGTTGAAACACACATCTTTGCTGGTTAGTCTATTTCTTTAGATCCGGAGAGGTCCTTCTGATGCCTCATTTTTCCCTGGTTGTGATTTTTTTTTTTTTTTTTGAGCCACGTTAAAGAAAAGCCGTTTATTTAGAAAGACAGGGACGGTAGAACAGCTCGCGTGACCGATGCTGCGTTCCGTGCCATTTTGTACTACAAAAGTTGCTGTAAGGTCCCTGTAATAGTTATTCATTGCTGTTATCAATGTGTTCACTCATTAAGGTTCACACTGACTATTTCTCTCATGTTTTAGTGATGTGTTTTTTTTTTTTTTACAGGGGTTCTGGCACTCTGGGCTCTTGTCACCCATATAATGTATCTGCAGGACTTTTGGCGCACCTGGCTGAAGGGTCTCAAATTCTTCCTCTTCATCAGTGTTCTCTTCTCACTGTTGGCTATAATAGCCTTCTTCAGCTTCCTCTCCATGGCCGTATCACAGAAACAATGTGAGTCTCGAACTGATATGATCTATTTACGTTTTTATTTTCCATTCCTTTACTTCTTCCTACTCATAGCCCTCTTTCCAAGTTCCTTTCTGTATCTGGTTTCTTGCTTTTAGGATCAGACTACATTCATTATGTGAGGGAAGTCTGTATTCTTTCCAATAAAGTTGTACCTACTCCATTTCTGCCACGCATTTGTTTCTTGTATTGTTGAACAGTATTTTATTTTTCCCCATCTCACCTGCCTGCATTGTTGACTATCTGCCCTCCCTCTCTTGAAACCTTGATACCCGTTTTGGCCTTTCAGATAGCATACTGAACAACTTGAATTTATCACGTCCAACTTGTACAGTAGTCCCCCCTTATCCGCGGGGGATATGTTCAAGGACCTCCCACGGATAGTACTGTATATACTATGTTTTTTCCTATACATACATACCTATGATAAAGTTAAATTTTTATATTAGGCACAATAAGAGAGTAACAACAGTAACTAATAATAAAATGGAACAATTACAGCAATATACTGCAATAAAAGTTATGTGAATGTGGTTTCTCTTAGACTGATACCGCTACAGTCGATCTGATAACCAAGATGGCTACTAAGTGACTAATGGGCGGGTAGCACATACAGCGTGGATACGCTGGACAAAGGAATGATTCACGTCTGGGGCGGGATGGCGCGAGATTTCATCACGCTACTCAGAACAGCGCGCAATTTAAAACTTAAGAATTGTTTTTTTTTCTGGAATTTTCCATTTAATATTTTCAGACGGAAATCGCAGAAAGTGAAACCGTGGATAAGGGGGGACCACTGTATACGGTTAATTTAGTTGTTTCAGACCTCTCTGGTCTGACTCTTTTTTGATGTCCCGCAGCCCTGATTGACCCACGGAGTTTCTACTTGTCGTCACTGTGGAGCGTCATCACTCTGAAGTGGTCCTTCCTGCTCGGCCTGTATGCCCACCGCTACCGAAACGAGTTTGCAGACATCAGCATCCTCAGTGACTTCTGAGTGAGAATGAGGGACGGTTCTGGACCAGGATGGATGTATAGAGAAAGGCCGGAGATCCAGGGGAGGATTGAGCACCAGGGTGACATTCTAGCCCTGCTTTATTTCTCTCGATACCATCTTCCCCGTCTCTGAAGATAGATTTAAATCTATATTTAAGCCTTTGTATATAAGGAAAGAGAGCATTGGTTTGGGGAACAAATTAGAGGCATGTATTTTCCAAGCTGTGTTTTTTTTTTTTTTTTTTTACAGTAATCTGTCTGGTTTTTAACTGGGTTCTTGGTTTGTTCTGAATAATTCCTATCATTTTAAATACACCATAACAGATTGAGGCTCTCAAGTCTGTTCTTATAGGGAACATCATGGTGCAGTAGGACCAGCGGTGCTGTGTGTTTTGAACGTATGTCTGACCAAGGATTTGGAAGTTCTGGAGCCTGACTTGAGCAGATGGGTCATGTGACATCCAGCCAGGGGTAGGATTTTATGGCTTGTCTAATGATGGCAACTAGACACTCCATTGAAATCTCCTTTTATATCAGTGGCCCTCTGTCTGTCAAAGAATTTTATAACACTACTCAGCCATGTCTCCATTTGGGTTTTCATGCTCTTCAAACTCTTTCTCGGTTTGTCAATGCTATCACTGTATTTGACAATATTTTGAATCGGCCACAATGTGGATCCCTAAAATGTACAAAAATGTTGCATCAGTAGAAATATTAGTTTATCTGAGAGAACTGTTGCTGTTGAAAAATCGAGACGTTTGTTACATTGTTCAGTGACGTAAGAAAAGTGCTACAGGAACTGAAAAAGTGTGATTCTATAGAAATGGACAGTTCTGTGCTAGTTGGACTAAGGCCAGATCACTGGGTCAGGTGGAATTTTTACTGCACAAGGCTGACACTGCACAGGGGAGACATGCCCTCCATTAAAGGTCAGCAGGAGAGGTAGTTTCTCTCCAGAGAATGAACCACTGCCAGTTACACAGGAGCACAAATGTGCAGAAAGCCATAGATGCAAGACGAGTAGAAGCGGTGTAGGAATGTAGATGTGAGAATGGTCACTTAGGGCTACTAGTTGCACTGAAGAATCCTATACCCTCAAGCTGAGAAATGAATATTGGAAAATAATGTCTGCAATGTTTTTAGCATTAGTATACGTTGCCATAAACTTTTACTGCATGATAGTATGAACATACTACAATATAAGGTTACTTGATTTCTTTTGAATATTTTTCCTTTAGTTTTTCACTTGCTGTTCTGATTGATAACTCAATTCAGTTTTATAAGGCACCTGCTGCAACTGTCAGATTAAAAAATTAGACTATTAAAGCAATACTTGCATAATTCTTGTGTATGTAACAGTGTCTGAAGATAAATGGTAAAATATTCTTTTATTAAGTAGGTTGGCAATATTTTTCTATTAATAGCAGTAATTTGAGAAGTTAACTGTTACGCTTTTAATAAAACCACAAGTGTTTTATGGTTTTAAAAAGACAAAGTAAATTTTATTTCCATTTTCCATTCAATGGCTTCTTGATGAGAGATTAAATGATTCCCAGTTGAAATATGAGCAATGTGCAAAATATGTCCATGATTGATTAAATGAAACAGAATTTAGCTGTGTCTGGTTTATCTATAATACAGTCACTGCCTGGTTAATGCCATACGTGTTTAAGAATGGCACATTTTTACAGTTTGGACATTTCTAGATCCTTTTCATCAATGGTTAGTGAAGAGGCTGATCTCAGTATGTTTTTGTTGAAACTCCTGTCTTAAATTGAACATACCGACAAGTTTTTATCCTCTGTGTGGGCCGAGCAGATCATGGTTGTGCACTGCTTACGGGTGTAAAAAGAATAAATATCAGTGTTCACCCATCCATCCGTTGTCATTAACAAATTGTGCTGGTCAGGGTCACAATGGTCCAGAGTCTATGCTAGAGTCACGGGTCCCTAGGATATGATGGCACCCCAGATGGGATGCCAGTCCTTCACACACACCCCCAAAACGGGCAATTCAGAGTAACCGGTTAACGTAAAACAAACATCTTTGTACTGTGGTAAGAACCCCACGCCCATACAACCCAGGTGCTACTCACTCTACCACGTGGCCCTATCAATAATCATTCATTGGCAAATACCAACTGAAGACACGTATACCTAACTTGAAAGAAGGTATGGCTCTCCATTGTTCTTATTTGGACAGGGGGAAGTAAAAATATATCAAAGTTAACTGCAAAATAAATACATTATACAATCAATATTTTATTAATATATTTTATGCTGAAGTGTACTGTGGGCGTATAGCATCACATGATGCCATGGACAAGGGACTGGAAGCTTTTTCTTAACTTATTTACCAGCTACATTCTGTGAAAACTTTAGATAAATCCACAATAAATAAAATGTACTCTGAGCCTTGTTTGATTTTGATCGAGTGCATATCCTAGGCTGGCTATGTTACAGAGACTATTGTGGCAATTCAGAATGTGGGACAGGGAACACCAAAGATGGGATGGCAATCTGTCATGGGACTTCTATTATATTGATATAATATGAAGAAAATGAAGAACATCTGTCAGCATCTGACCATTTTCAGTTTGCTTTATAATCTATAGAATTAATAACTGAAACATATCTTGGATACGAATAAAAAAATGTACAGGAAGATGTTATTTTAACTGTGAGCTATATGAAAATTAAAGCTGCCTTTCCTCATATAAAAGGCTTCTTTGATGATAATTCAAAGTTGTGAGCAAAATAAATTTGTACGTAAAAATTCAGTGAGCTGTCAAAAGTCAAAAGATGTGCCTAAAAAGCACAGTTACAAAAAAATTTCAGTTCAAAATAGACATCAAGCGTAAAACAAGGCAAATGGAATCCCCTTCCGTGCGGGGTGCGGCTTCTCCTGGGGTTGTCAGTTGTCCAATTCACAAATTTAGTGAATTTAATAATAATGTGACCTAAAGAAAAAAGTTTTAATGAAAATGCTGAAAGTTGAAAAATCCTTAGGAATACCTAAAGTAAAACTTACCGATAAAACGTGTAGAATTCACCTGATATTAATTATGAATGCCATGATTTGTTTACTCATTTATGCCAAATTACACTTTGCAAAGAGCTCAGAAGAGAGAAATTATGAGTGTTACAAGTAGTTTTAGCAATTACAAAAAATTGCCTGGTGAAGTAGTGCTCTCAGTCGTGTCCCACCCTTCGTGACCTCATGGACTTCAGCACGTCAGGTCCATCTATCATCTGCTATCTCTCTCAGTTCTCTCAAATCCATGTTCATTATTTTAGCAATATCATCTATCCATCTCAACCTTCGCTGTCCTCTTCTTCTCTTGCCTTCATTCTTCCCAGCAACAGTTTTCTCTAGTGAATCTTCTCTTCTCATTACATGGCCAAAGTGACTGAGATTTAGCTTCATTATAAGCCTTTCAAGTGAGCAGTCTGCTTTTATTTCTTTCAGTATTGACAGATTGACCTTCTTGCAGTCCTAGGAACTCAGCAGTTTCCTCCAACACTACAGTTCCAACAGCATAAATTTCTCTGGCACTCAGCCTTCCTTATGGTCCACCTTCCTCCTTCCCTTACCATTGGGAAGACCATAGCTTTAACCATACAGACTTCTGTCGACAAAGTGATGTCTCTGCTTTCCAATACCCTGCCCAGATTTGCCATAGCTTTCCTCCCAAGAAGCAACTTGTTTAATCTCATGGGTGCAGCCCCCATCCTCTGAGATCTCTAAGCCCAGCAAAATAAAATCTGTCACTGCCTCCACTTCTTCCTCATTTATTTAACAAGGACTGATGTTGCCATAATCTTAGTCTACTACTTATCATGATTAGAAACAGTGCCTTAAGACAGTAAAATAAAACAAAAAATACAGTACAATACTACTGACATTAGCATTCCAGATGCACTGTGGAGAAATAGTGTAATGAAACAGTGCTATAAGACATCATTTACAGTTATATAAATGGACCTTGAAAACTGTACATGTGCAACAAAACACAAACCAGATTAGTTACACCTTAAATAACAGCACAGATAGAGAAAATCTGCCTATCCAGTAACTGTTAAGTCCTGAGCATTGTCAGTGGTCTGGGCTCTATCCTGAAATCTTTTCATTCATTACGATAATCAATTCATTCATTTCTACAAAAGATCGCTGAATGCGACAGCGTGAGCGAGGAGCTTATCGATTCTATATGCAGTTACTTATGTAAAAGTACTGTATTAGACAAGCTGAATGTACTTTGAAAATCGTGTCTGCCTCAACATCTCTCTGTTAGTGAAATGTAGTTTTTACTCTGAGTTGTATGTTGTTTTGGAGAAACGCGTCTGTTAAATGTATAAATGTCAGCAGCCAGGGGTTGCATGGCTGCACTAGACACAGATTCCCTTATTAACTGAGCAGAAAATGGCCAAGAGGGAGGCAACAGCAGGGTTTTTGAAGCTAAAAATCCACACCCTTTGCATCCGTCTAGTGGCCAAAAGCCCCTGGAACGACGCAGCCCTCATATCCCAACTTCCATAATGGTTTCAATCCAGTAATCCGCGTCTCCAAGCAAAACTGGCTTATCACGGGCTTATCATTGGACTTCGGATGGAAAGAGTTATAACAATTGATAACCTTGTTCACAAGCATACAAAAAAGAACATCTTCCTCCCTTTTGACTCCATGCTTGATCACACAGAACCTATGCAACTTGAGAGAGGACAACGAAGGCTCCGTGAGTAACTGTGTTTGTACTGTGGAGCAGACAACTATTTCCAGGATTCCAAGATCATCAAACACATCAGATTTACAGGCAGGTGAGCAGCAAGGTAAAGCCAAAAGACTTGTGGAAGTACGTGAAACTTGATGTGTGAAGACCACGTGCTGGGGGAAAGCTGTGCTGGATCCTATAAATACACAAGTAATGAAGCTCCTTCCCAATCAGCCCACACCAGTAGCAGGTACATTAGACAGTGACCACCTGCCTCTGACAGACCAGGTTGGTATTATCAATACTCACTGCCTTATTATTTTTATACAATTATCTTATTTCTTTAATGATTGCATTTTCTGATTGTAAACATTGTTGCTTAAAACACGAACATCATCACAGTCATCCTGTAGTGAAAGGAACACCAACTGGAACCTTCCACCTCAACAGCTTTGCACTTCCTTTTACAAAAAAGCAACCTAGTATAGCGTCCCACCATCTCACCATCTCCTCTCTTTCACGCCCAGCAACCGAACTATTGCTCCTCAACTACAGTAACCTGAATTAGCGCTGTGTGTTTAAGTCCTAACCTTCTAACACTCCTAAGGATTTGCTGTACAGGCACCATCTGTCCAGCCACCCACATTGTGCTTGGATCCACTGTGGTGAGAGAGAATCCCTCGCTCATGCCTTTTGGGTCTGCAGGCAGGTACAGAAGGTTTGGCTCTTGGCAAGTCGCTTGTGCAGGAAGATTGACCCACAGATGGTTCTGACATACGCCAAATTTTCAAGGGGATGAGACCCTGGTGCTCAAAAGGCCGAGGCTATCCGGACGTGGCTTGTTGGTCAGTGTGACCAAATGATGCCAGTTGGTCCAAACAGGTTCAGACTTGGATGTACAGGTTGTCTTCTACAAAACTGGGGCCAACCTCACATTTAGGATGGAGAACAATGTCATGGAGTGGTTCTACATGGAGGCCAAGGAGAAGTGGAAGGGCCTCCTTTGGCTGTAGCAGCACAATATTTGTGGCATCTCCACCATCCTGGGTAAGCAGCACATATCTTTTAACCTATATAAGGACCTGCGCCCCCTATTTTTGGTTATGTATGTGTTGTTTATTGCGCTATGTGTTCTATGTTATGTGTAGGATTTGAACAGCTTTTTTATTAATTTTTACATATTGTCTAATTACTTGTATTTTATATATATATGTTATATCTTAACTTATTAGTAACCACTAGTGTTACTGTCATTACTGCTTTAATGTATATTTTTTCTGTAGTGCAGTTTAGTTTCCACGAGCAAGTAGGTGTTTACATTATTATATTAATTTGCGGTAACAAATTATTTACTTCATATTGATTTATTACTGTTTTTATTCAGTTTATTAATTACCGTCGTGCAGTGCACATATGTGTTGGTTTTAACTAAGATTTTATGGATTATTTTAGTTTAGTTTTATTACCGTGTTTTAATTAGTAGTTTTTAAAAAAGTCGGAAATGAATGGAAAGAATGTCGTACGTTGACAGTTGGTTCGTGCCGTATGTTTAGCGCCGGCGATTCCATTCTGATCCGGGAAGAGAAACACAACAACCTCGAAAGAAAATGCACTACAAAGGAGAGGCGCAGAAATCCCTAAAACACACAGCACGTTTGTTTCTGAATAAACAGAGGAATTGGGTTGTATTACCTTGACGTTACGGTGGCGCAGCGGGTGACTCCGATGCCTCGCAGCGCGAATCCAGCCCAGGATGCGGCGACCCGCTTCTGAGCCGCCTCCTGACGCGGGACGAACCGCCCCGGCGGTCACCACGAGTCCAGTTCGAGCCGCCATATTCTAAATCCGCATTAACACGATGGGAACGAGTCAATACGTCTCTTAAAAAAAAATCCTCACTCGCAATGTAAAAAAAACGTGTTTTTTATAATGTTAAATTATAAATCACACGTTATTCACTCATATTTACAGCATTTCGGAACTTACTGTGCGTTTCTGGCTGTTAGTAGAGTGTGGACTCAGGGTTTGAGGTGGATTTCGCACGGAGAACCATGGCAGCGAAGGGAATGGCGACAACTCTGCTATGCCGCCATTATTTCACCCGTCATGAGTGTTCTTTCTGATATTGCTGTTTATTCTTTTCATATGACGTGATTTTCACTCCCTGAAAAAACTCTATTCGATATAAAAAAAAAACTGCAACTCGGATTATCACCGGCACTAAAACCGGCGTTTTTGGCTTGAAACGCCTGTTTTCCTTGCCTCATTTGCCAAGTTCACACACGAAAGGATGACTAGCAAACCTTTATCTGTATTCGTCTTGTTTTTTGTGTCAATGTATGCGCTCAAAGACTTTGCTGAAAGGTGCGGTTTAAAAACTTATTTACATTTTCTGGTTGTTTCTACATACAGTATAAAACGGCCATTTTAACGAGGGATTTTTCACTCCGACCCTGAAGCTGCTGCTGAGCTTCCCAAACAGAACTTAAAGCTTTTTTTTAACAGTTTCTTTTTAACATAACTAATTTTAAACAGAACTTTTTTCACGGAACATTTATTTAGAACAGAACAAAATGTTTCTTCGTGTGCCCTTCTTCAAGTAGGTGGGGGAAGATGTGATTGGTTGAAGAAAACTGTTGACGGACAACCAATGAAATCCACGGAAGAAGACAGGAACATGGAGAAAGTATTGCAATTGGTTGAAAGCAAAATTATTTGATTGGTTGGAAAGAAAAAATTGACCGGCAGTCAATCAGAGTGACGTCAGTTATTACTAGTCCCTAACGGTTAAAGTGACTGAGAAAAGTCAACGAATTCAAAATTCAAGCTTAAGAAACGGCTGGAGATTTGTCTGAGCAAAAGTTAAAAATATATTTACAGAAAGAAAAAAAAGATAAAGATAAAAAAATTTAAAACTGTACTGTCTATCCCTCTTAGACAAATACATTTTTGTGTAAACAATGGGCTTCTCCGTCAGCGAAGTGCACCGACGCGAGTCTGGAAAGAGCCCGAAGTTGTTTCTAATATCAACTATGAGTCTTTTAGAAAACTCTCCATCTTTTATTGACTTTATGAAGGTATACGTGTTTTCTAACCAGTGTGGATAAATGTACACATCTGTCCGTAGTGGATCCAGTCATCGACTATTGCCCAGGCTTCACCTCTTCTATAGTTCTCCTCCATAATGTATCCTACCAAAATTGGTAGGATAAAATCACCAGTTGAAATAAACACTATTTATATAAAAGTAGTTTAATTTGTGAACTGTAAGTCGCCTTCGAGCAAAGCTCAGATCAATATTCGAACGTTCGATTGACGTTGAGAGCTCAAACTTGATACAATGTAACGGTCTATTGACGTCAGATGTTCTTTTCGAGTCACTGCTTACGTAAAGTTTTCGGGCATATATATATATGTGTAGGCTCGTTCTGGACCGATGCGGGTATTTTGCGGGGACTGATCAACGGTTCGGTCCGATCCGATACTTGCGGGCACCTGCTGGAGGAACTGAAAAGAAGCAAGTCGACAGGACAAGACGCGAAAGAGAAGGTTGGATAGAAACGTTTCACATTCCGATACAAAGTATGGAAGGCAAAACACTCAAGTCAGATACAAGATTGTTTTTAAACAACCAAGTCGGATACTTGGTGCAGTGTTTTTGAAAAGGTCTTTTGTAAGCCTACTTCCCCCATTTCTACCCTATTCTGTACAGCACTTTATTTCACGTCAGTTTTGTGCACCCCTTTGGTAAAAAGAAATACTGTTTTGATAAATGCGTCCTACATATTAGAATGTATTGACGGGTGAAAAAATCTTGCTTTTTCGGTACTATATAGATTGCGGTATTTTTAGGTGTGTTTTGTGTTTGTTATTTGGTAGTGCTTCCTGCATAATAATTTATTTTTTAAACCATTTGTGACATGCTGTGGTGGGTCTCACCATATTTAACTTAAGACTATTGTATTTGTATTTGTATTGTATTTGCAGATAATCTGTAGAGCTGATCAGGAGAGTTTTGGTCCGAATGGATGATCGTCTCACTAGCCTGGGGTGGCTCGAGGGGTTCTCGGTCAACGTCAGTAGGAGCCAGAACACGCCCCAGAATCAAAGCCAAGTTGGCGAACATCAGAAGAGGGTGAGCTCTGATGTCACTGCATTCCTCATGGCAGAGCACCCAGCCTCCGTGGACATTCCCCATACTCCCAGCCTGCCCACGTCCGTGGCTTTCTGCAGGGACCGCTCCTCCTCTTCCCCTGGCTTGGTCGCTTACAGCCACTGCCACAGAGATGTCGATTACAAGACTAACCCGTACATAAAGCCCCCTTATTCTTATGCAACCCTGATTTGCATGGCTATGCGGGCCAGCAAAAGCACCAAGATCACACTCTCCTACATCTATGACTGGATTAAAGACAACTTTTGCTACTTTCGCCATGCAGGCCCCAACTGGCAGGTAAGAGATACATGATCCATCAAATTCCTTGAGATATTGTGCGGTGTGTCTGGACAGAGATTGAAGTAGCTCACAACTGCAGACTATGTGTTCAGCTCTGCCCCAGTATTTTTAGCCTGAACGTTTTGGAATGTTTTTCCCAAGACATTGTCTTCTGGTTTCATGCTTTCACAACTGGAAATGAGATATGAAAGGAACATTATTGTTAGGGCTCAGCTAAATTCATGTGAACAGGTTAAGAAGTTATGAGGATCAATCACTGCTTATCCCGCTTAACATTTACTGCAAGATTTCACCGGACAAATTATGCACGTTTGTTGACAATTTGATTTTGTCTTGTTTAACTTGTATGCTAACAATGTGGTCCTGGTAAGTTAAGGTGAAAAAGAAAATAAGTCACGTTTCTATGATTGAATATGTATACACTTTCCAAATATCTGTATACCTTGTATACAGATAAGTTTATTGAGTTTAATTTCCACTAATTAATATACATGTTATTATTTTATAATATTGCTGCAACTATTTTATTGTCAAAATGATTTCAGATATATTCTGGTTTTATTTTGCTTTTATTTGTGAGAGAAAACTTTTATTGCATAGGATCTTGTTTTTCTCTAATAAACTTTTGCAGAATTCAATTCGACACAGCCTTTCAGTAAACAAGTGTTTCGTAAAAGTGCCACGGCAGAAGGGAGGACCAGGAAAGCGGGGCTTCTGGACAATTGACCCCCATTATGCTGACCAACTGCTGTGTGATGCCTACAAGAAGACCCGAATGCCCTCGGTGAAGATCAATCCTGCCTTGCAGGCCTGGGTAAAACCAGCACCGCCTGCCTACTCTGGGTTCCCTCCTGCCCTGCAAGGGGACCTGTCTGTCCACCCAAAATTGAAGCAGTGGTGGCAGGAGTATGAGGAGACTATAGAAGTGAATCAGAATTGGAACCCCTCTGAAATCCAGAATGCTACACCCAAGTCGGAGAAGAGACACGGCTTTAAGAGGAAGTTGGCGAACAAGGGGAAGGAGACGGCACCGAAACGATCTTGCCTTTTCAGCTCCTCGTTGCCGCCGCCCTCTCATAAACAGAATGGCTTGGGCTCTGTGAAAAACAATACCAATCTGGTCGTCCTTGTGGAACACAACCAGGTCCAGGCAGCGCACATCAGGTGTCTGCAGCAGAGGGACTCCCTGGAGGTCAGCAGAGACAGCGGTGGGCCCCATATTGAACCCAAGAACTATGAGAATTTCTTGGCCTTTGCAGAACTCCCTCAGCAGGTGAGTTGACTGAGTGTGTGGGCACTGGGAAGAGGAGTTTTTCTCTACAACTTGTCACGTTAATTGGCTCTTTTCATGTTTCAGTCAATTTTTATGACAGAATAAAAGCAAATGGGAGGACTGTTACAAAGTTACAAAATCAGTGCTCTTATTTTATGTTTTAGATTAATTTCCAATTCAGTGCTGTCTAGTTTCCCTTTTCCATGATGAGAAATTGCTTATTAAAGGAAATACACGAAGGAGTCTATTTTGAGCTGTTTTCCTATGAAAGGAGCTGAAACAGGCTCGAAAGGTTACAGTTTTTGACCAATTATTTTTTTAGCCATTTAATGCTTTGTGGAAGGTTTTGCCAGGAGAAGTTAGATACATTTTATTGGCAAGTTGTTGTTGCTGTTGAGAGCCACTGAGTTCATGTCAAATTCTGGTGACCACATAAAGAGCTTTAGTGCTGGAAGGACTGAGTAAATTGTTGCTCTGAACAAGTCAGTCCATCTGGTTGCTGGTTGTCCTCTTCTTTTTCCATCAGCTTTCACTGAAGTATTACAGTCTTTTCAACAGAGTCTAATCCTTTCACGATGTGTCCAATATATGATACCCTCAGTCTCATCAGCTGTGTTTCCAATAAGATTTATGGTTTGATTTTATCCAGTAAGCATCTATTTAACTGCCTCATTGTCTGCGGTATTTTAAAAACTCTCCTCCAACACCACAGCTGTCAAGAGTCTATTTTCCTGACCTGCTTTTCAAGTACAACTTGTACACCAATAGAGCATTATGGAAAAAACATTACAGAAACATGAGCATATATGAATACTTTTCCAAAATCTTTCATTGCAGCCAGTGCTAGTCTTTATTGTATCTCTACTGCTAAATCCCTTGTTGGTTACTGACCCCAGGAGAAGTTGTTAGTTGTCATGGTTTTTTAACTCTTTGTTTTTAATCATAGTCCCATTTTTTGCTCACAATTTTGAAATTTTTATAGTATTTTAAGGTGGTCTCTATCCTCTGCCATTTATGTGCTGTCATCAGCAAATTGAAGATTGTTGTTCTTCCTTCCACCAATTGTAAATCCATTTCTCTGTTCATTTTATTCAGCTTCTCTCTTTTTTTTGTCAGGTTTTAATATTTAGCTTGCAATGTCATTTTTGAGACAGTTCCATGATGTGTCAGAATGACTGCACTTATGTGCAGGAAGGTTAACTGTGTTTACTTTCAGTAATAAATACAATGCTTAAAAGACATAATAACAGTATTATTACTACTGTAAAAATATTTTCTGATTAGTTGGCATGCAAATGTACAATATATTAGCCATATACTCCAAGCTGGGATTCAAACCAAGGTCCTTCTGGTTACGCGGTGACAGCCTTTGCCAACTCCACTATCTGCTGCCAGCTTATTTACTTGTTTCATGATAAATGTATTTATAGAAAAGTAAATTAATTACCAGTTTGTTTCCCCTTTGAAGGATGACTTCAGTACCCTTCTGGACTCGGCTGCAGAGCTGAGCCCAGGCAGCACCATCGATTTGACCCCCAAAGAGACTGACCAGGCTTTGGCAGACTTGCACACCATGCATACTGACCATCCACAGCAGGAGAGTCCCCCAAAGGCCACTGAGGACAGTGAGGTTGACCAAGTTTTATTCCAAATTCAGGATGAGACCTGGAACTTTGATCTTAAAACCTTTCTGGCCTCTCCAGACAACACCTGGCAGGTGAGTGGTACCGAGCACGCATCACGACACTCCTAATAGCCATCGCTGTGTGTCTGTCGGTGCAGGCATCCCCTGTTTACCAGGCTTGTGAAGTTACCACATTAGGTAGGGCAACAATTATACAGTATTCAAGTTGCCATTTTCCCTTATGGGTAAAAGTAATGTGTTCCTGCATCTAGAAAATTGTGCCTAAAACCTCTAAAACACTGAAAGATGCAAGCAGCGAAATGTTCACACCAGCATACGTTTATCATATTTGTGATAGGAATTATTGCACGGTACTCACTTATAGTGCAAAAGCTCTTTATAAAAGGTGCTTGGAAGACTGTGGTTTATATAAGATGAGTAAGTGTACAGCATGTAATGCAGACCATCTGAAAATGATGCTGAACCAAAACAAATAGTACATGAAATGAGTAACAGGTGGAGTGGTGGTTAGAGCTGTCACCGGAGCTGGACCTGTCCATTGGACAGCTGGACCCTTGTACAAGGTACTTGCCATGAATTGTTCCAGTAAAAACTGCCAACTTAATTACCTGTTTGTTTCCTCTCTGAAGGACGACTGCAGTGTCCTGCTGGACTCGACTGGAGAGCTGAGCCCAAGCAGCACCGTCCAGTTGAGTCCCACAGAGACTGACCAGGACCTGACGGTTCACACCATGCGCACTGGCCATCCACAGCAGCAAAGCCCCTTAGAGGCCAGTGAGAATAGCGAGGTTGACCACATTTTCGCACAACTGGAGAATGAAATGTGGGACTTTGATTTTAAAACATTTCTGGCCTCTCCAGACCACCCCTGGCAGGTGAGTGGGTTCCAAGTGCTCATGCTGACACATCTGACTGATCATCACATGACACTGTCACCAGCCATCTATATGCTTCTATCGTTGTTTCCACTGCTCCTCCTTTGCTAATATTGAGGGGGCTCACCCTTTGTTACCTCTCTGGGTTTTTTTCTTGCTTTTGACAATAATTACTGGCCCGTATCAAGCAGCTGGAAAAACACGGATTTCTGTGTTAAATTTGAACACAAGTCCTTCAGTCTGCTGATATTTGTCTGTCTTTTGTGCTGATGGTCCTTCATTGGGCCATTCTACCAATGGCAGGACTATATACATTTCCCAGATGTCTGTAGTTCAAGTGTACAAACAAGTTAATTGGGTTCATGTTCAATAAAAAATATAACCGTGAAAGGGCATAATAACCGTGTCACTTCTAAGGTTAAAATATTTTGTGTTCCTGGTCCTGTCATTACATTCCAAGTTGTTTTAACTTACAGTGGCAACTTTACAGTGGATTAGCCATTTATAACTACGGTTGAGAAAACTGCATCGCTTACCAGTTTGTCTCCCCTCTGAAGGATGACTTCAGTGCTCTGCTGGATTCGACTGGAGAGCTGATAGAGACTGACCAGGACCTGGCACTTTACACCATGTACACTGGCCGTCCAGAGCAGCAGAGCCCCTTAGAGGCCAGCAAGAATAGTGAGGTTGACCACATTTTTTTCACAAATGGAGAATTAAATGTATGTCTTTGATTTTAGAACATTTCTGTTAGAACCTTTCTGGCCTTTCCAGACCACAACTGACAAGCGAGTGGATATGGAGCGCATATATACTGACCCTTTTGATAATCACATGACACAACCATCAGCCATCTGTGTGTTTCTGTCAGTGCAGGTTTACCAGGCCTGTTGGAAACAATATGTATTTGGGGTCCTAAAAAAATCACTAAAACACAAAATGACATTGAAAGCCATAAAATGATCAAAAAAAGCACACTTTATCAAACCTAACTACTAAAATGTATATTTAAATAATTAAAAATAGACTAATGGGTTTGTTTTGTAGTTCTCAATGGAGACTATGCAGGGTCACATTAGGCTTCCTTTATTGCTGGAGGGACATCCACAGGTGTAACAGGGTATTTTATCCAGTGGTAGCACTGGTGCTGAATTTCCAGATGCCTTTAATTCATGACTATAGAAAGGTCTGCTTGTGTTTTTATTAAACAAATGCAGAGGCTGTAAAAAATAATAATACCTGTATTATTACTGCAACTACTGTATATTTAGATTTATTGTGAAAAAATGTGAAAAATCAGAGAAAAAATCTGAATGTGTACTACTTTGTTCCTCCTTTGCAGGATGACTGGGATGCCATGCTGGACTCGTTNATAATAATACCTGTATTATTACTGCAACTACTGTATATTTAGATTTATTGTGAAAAAATGTGAAACATCAGAGAAAAAATCTGAATGTGTACTACTTTGTTCCTCCTTTGCAGGATGACTGGGATGCCATGCTGGACTCGTTGCTGACTCGGGAGTGGAGCCCAGACAGCACCCACAAAATGAGTCCCACCTGGCAAGAGTATGGATATTGACCTCATACTGTAGCACTGAGGGTCACACAATGGATCAAAAGTCCATCAGCATCATCCAGGACTGAATATCCAATTGGGCTATCCTGGGCTACAGGGGCCTTATAGTTTATTAAAATGAAAAAATGTATTTATTTTACTATCTATTTTTAATATTATTGTATTAATATTGTTATTTATTCGTTTTTAATTGTTCCCAATTTTGCGAGCTTACGCACTTGTTTGACTGTTTACTGTTTAACCTCCCTTAAGGAAATACAATCTGTTACAGTTTGATTGTAAGAAAATCAGTTCTACAGAAGTAAATAATAAATTCTTTTGTGTTAGTGTATTGACTGACACTATGAAATTGAAAGTAGCTAAAACCAGTCACACCTGACCACTTGTTCACGTTGCAATAGCTTTTTTTAGTAAACCCGTTATGGTTATGAACTGGTTCCTACTTTGAAAAGTGTTACATATTTATAGAATATCAGCGATTTTTAGCACATAGCACTTTCTGTCAAAATCATTAAAAAAAAATTAAAAACATCTAGTTTCAGCATTGCATAGTTTACTGTTCCTCCTGCTAATCCACTTTCCAGTGGCAGCTTCACTTGAAAGTAGTTCTTGTGAATTTCTTCTGTACGTACAGCAAAGGAGATGAATACGGTTGGAATAGTGGACTCTATTCATTGGACTTCCAGATCCCTGCTCTACTGCAAGTTTTAAAATAACTAGAGAAAACATAAATTGAGCATGAAATAAGATCAGGATCATGTTAGTAGTTATGGACACTCCTCCCTTTCCTGTACAGCAACATCAGAAGTAAGTCTTACAGATGTCCTTATTTGCCCCATTTTGCAGTAGGACTTAGTACTTGTAACAAAGATTAAATGAAAACATATCCTCAAAAATGTAAAATAACCTTCAACTTATACACATGTTCACTTCAATGTGACATCAGTGGAAGTTCTTATTGCTTGTAGATCATACAGCACTACATGTGAAAAGTTCCAGAATGGAACCCAAACATTCCAGGAACTTTGAATTATCCTGCCGTTGAAATGGTATTTTTTTTAAATTGGAGAATATTGAACACTTCAAAGATCCACACAGGGAACTTCAGATATAGAGCTAAGGATTAAGAAACATTTCTTTGCCAAGTATGGCAAGGTAAACTACCGACATAGCACAACTTCATCAGAATTCTGTTTGTTTTTTAACAAGAAAATAGATGGTGGAAAATCATTTTCTTAAAGGTCTCAGGAATGGTTGAGTGAACTTTCTTCCAGGAAGATTGTATCTTAGCACATTTCTAGAACAGATACATCAAGGTGCCCAGGATGGCTTTACTTTTAAAACACAGGCGTTCTGTGAATAATACTGCTGTCCCCTTGTTCCTCTCTTCTTCAACTTGGAGGGGCCAGCAGATGTTTGGCTGGACAACAATGCCTGCTTTGAAAAGCCATGGCACAGAGGAGCAGAAAAGAGGCAGTACATGTCTTCTTGCGCACGAGTCCTTGGAAACTGACACAAAACCGGCAATAAAATGTCTCTCTCTGCTCCCAGCTCTTGAATTAATGGCCAATCTATATTCTTAATGTACAGAATGTTGTACAAAAAAATTCTTGTTTAGCGGCAACAGTTAACTGCACCACTTCTTCAAGATTGCAACTAATTTTCAAAACGGAGCAGCACGTGAGCAGGATTTGGAAAGCTGAGTGCTGGATCTCAGCAGGTGTTTGGTAGGAGGTCACGTCTTTAATATTAGGATAAAATGAGCAACATCTTAATCCTGAAGCTGAAAAGCAACAAAATGGGCAAGTTAAGCTGCCGGTCAATGAGAGGATGATGTTCTCATCTAAAGGATGGAGGGGGCCTAATCCATATTTTCCACTTGCTAGTCAGCTTCTACTCCCCCACTTATTGTTCCTCAGCTTCACCCCAGTTCCTCTGTCCTCTTCCCACTTCATCTCAGCTGCACCTGGTGCTCATTTCAGGCATTTACACTTTCTTACTACCACATGGTGGTAATAAAATAATCACACTCAGGTACTCTTACTTTTAACAACACTTATTCAAGAATTTGTAAAAGTAGGCCTGCAAGAATGTAGAGTAAAAGCAAGAATGTTTTGATAAAACAGCTCATTAAACTGTCAAGTTCCTTCGACTGAGATTATGAGTTTTTAATGGTCTGAAAGGTTCAGGAATAGACACTCAATTCCAGTGAAATGGGATTTTGTACACTGGTGTCCACTTCTCTTTAAATGTAGGCTCTGAATGGAGATAAATAGTCCTTTGAGGAGTTTATTAACACGGTCACCCCTTTCCCACACCAGAATCATATTAACCACAGCATACAGTCAAAACACGGACTTCCGATTTCATCTTCATCGCACCGACACTTTCGACAAACCAACACCATCCATAGCAGCAAATATAAGTCACAACCGAAGCAGAGTTCAGCTCCATCTACGCAGCCTGGTCATTTGTCCTGCTGAGGGTTACGTCGAGGTGGGGGGATTTCAATGCAGTGGGAGCCTGAGCCCACATAGAAATAAACCATTAATATTTAACCATTACCTGAATGATTCAACTCATGGAAACAGCTTTCATCCAATGAACACCATTACACTAGTAAAGCCTAAATCTTCTTATGTCAAACACTCATTTCTTAACTTCATAAAAACCCGAGGGAAAATTCAAAATAACAGCCTGTGGAAGTAATAGAAATGATGACTAACAACTGCTGAAATATTAGAACCCCTGGCACAAATTTTAAAAAAATAAATAAGTCGGTGTTAAGGTTTTAACGCGAAAAGTTATTTTTTGGCCGTATAACGTCATATTAATTGGGATTTTTCCTTGTCTCTCGTGCAGCTACCTGGGGAAAAATAACTGGTGTCCTGTGATGATATAATAATAATAATAATAATAATAATAATAATAATAACGCACTCGAGCGGGTTTAGGGAAAGCTGTAAGTGACAGCAACAACAGCCAATGAAAAGCGCAGAAGAAGGGACAGACACACACACACACACACCTCCCAGGTTGGGGGCGCGAAAAATTTAAAAACATCGAGAAGAGACTGACAGTGATCTGTTTAGAAGATATAAAAGTAAGCAAAGAAAAATCTATTTTCGCTAAAGTANACACACACACACACACACACACACCTCCCAGGTTGGGGGCGCGAAAAATTTAAAAACATCGAGAAGAGACTGACAGTGACCTGTTTAGAAGATATAAAAGTAAGCAAAGAAAAATCTATTTTCGCTAAAGTAACAGGTATTTTTGCAAAAAAAAAAAAAAAAAGTATTAGCAAAAGTAGTAGCTTCTGTCAACGCAAGACGTTACTGTTCGTCCCCGACAGTCCGGACAAATGAGCTTCTTGGCGAAGGTGTCTTAAGGAGGTTCAGGAAGGTTCCCTGAACCGCCGCGGTCCCGTGCCCCCTGTCCCCTCCGGCCACGTGTCTCACTTTTAGCCGCACACCGTTGTATTAGGACACGGAGTCTCTGGAAAGTACGTGCCATCATCACCATGGAAACATAAACAGATGTAAACCATCCGCTTACGCTACAAAGTTTGCCTCCTATGTCGTCACAGCCAACTAACGTCACGAATTGTTTATTTATGTCATGTCTAGAATCAGGGGTCCGACCACATGAACTAAATGCCCTGCGTTACCATGGGCAGGTCATAACTGTCACAACTGTCACTTTACTGCCTGAGCCCGGCGGTGTTTGTAGAGTCGGAGGAGCTGATCAGGAGACAGGAGACAGGTAAACACGCCAAGAAGCCAAGTGCAGGGTGGGTGTGAACAGCTGACAGAGCCGTAAAACACATAAAAGATGCTTTAAAGTGGATGTTTAATGGACCAAACGGGCTGTTTGGATCAGTAGAAATGCGCAAGCCGAGAAATGATGAGAATGTCTGGGAGGTGGAAACGTAAAGGAAGATCCGCGTGATGTTAACATGAAGGATGTGGAGCAGAGTGCTGAAGAAAGGAGGATTTTCCTTTACAAAAAAAAAAAAACAAATAGCTAGCCGGTCTGGATGTGGGAAGGTGGAGGAGAAAACAGTAATAAGAAAATCCGTCTCCCCAAACTTTCTTTTCCAACAGTTTATATCCTCACTTTGTATACATTTTATAAGTTGGTATTTTTGTTTACGAAAACCCCAAAAGATGGGAGCGGACACAGGCTGAGTGAGACGTGCCGCGTATTAAAATACCTACATTTAAAGATTAAACATTTAAAACGCGCACTTGTGTTTTTGCGCATATTCTCCTTGGCTTGTTTACCGTAAATTCAGACACGAGCCGGTTTTGCTTTTATTCACGCACATGTTACAGATACCGGCTCCTGTCACCGCTCAAGACCCCCCGCCGCGCCCCCTCCTCCCTCTGTCGCCGTTCTGCTGTTCTAGTGTAGAAAACGGAAAATAGCAAAATAAACAAACAAACAGACCAATACTGTGTGCAGGACCTTAAACTGGTTTTTCAGACAGTAATAAATAATATGTCACCAAGTTGTAGTAAATGTCGCTAATGTATATAATGCCTTATGTGTGTGTCCTGGCACCAGTTCATCTGTTACCATCACACACACACACACACACACACACACACACACACACACCTTCCTGGCCAAACTGCAATGTTCTACACGTCAGGTCCAGCACACAGTATTTGGCTTCAAAAATAAATCTGAACATAGAGACAGACAGACACCCCCCCCCCACCTTTTTTGTACCCTGTCCTTGTTGGCATGGCAGCAGAGCAGGCAACACTGCTGTCTCACCACACCCAGGCCATACCATAGGTCTGAATCCAGCTCAGTTGACAACGTTCTTCAAGATGCTCCCGTTTCCTCCCACGTTTCAAGGATGCGTTTGGGGTTAAATGAGGACACGGCTGCCCGTGAATGCGTGCGGGTACAGAGAAATGAGACAGACCCCTCCAGCCTAGGACCCGCTGATTCCGTTGATAGGCTCGCGACCGCAGTGACCAAAAGGCGAGTGGCTTATGAAAGCGAGTGATAGTACGTCTGCGCCCCACCACGTCACACGTGGTTCTTCAGATTACTTCTGGGATATTCTTCTAACTGCATTCAGTCAAACGCTCTGTGTACTTTTGGACAGTACATAACTCGGCAACTTATCTGCAAACTTTTGCTTTGTGTTTGCCTGTAGACCGTCTGTAGAGCTATTCAGAAGAGCAAAAGGAGTCCATATGTCTCTGAGCAGCGCTTGGTCTCTGGGCTCCATGAAGCTCAAAGACGATGGCCTCCCTCAGGGCAGCAATGGCTCTGTCGGTGTGGACGATAGCCTCACCAGCCTCAGGTGGCTCCAGGAGTTCTCAATCACTGTCGAAGGTGGCCAGGCGACAGCTCCATCTGCTGAACTCCACAGCCAGCTCTGTGAGCTCCAGCAGACAGCTGCCCCAGCCTCCACAGGTGTGCCCCATATTCCTGGGCCCCCTACATCTGCGGCTTTCTGCAGGGGCCTCTCCTCCACCTCCCTCCCTGGCTTAGTTGCTTACAGCCACTGCCCCGAGAAAGTGGATTACAAGACAAACCCCCACATACGACCACCCTATTCCTACGCCACTCTGATTTGCATGGCCATGCAGGAGAGTAAGAAGACTAAGCTCACTCTCTCCAGCATCTACGAGTGGATTAAGGACAACTTTTGCTACTTCCGCCATGCAAGCCCCACTTGGCAGGTGAATATGGCCAAACTGCTGGCACTGGGTCACTTTTGCTCTATCAAGTGATGCTGTTATTAATCCTCTGTTTTTCTGTCAGTAGTTCCACGGCAGGTTGAAAGGAAGGGTAGATGGTCAGAAGATACAGGTTACAGCTGGCAGATACATAGTCCGCTATATTCATTTAGCCATTTTGCAGCGTTTTTTGGGCGCCCTGAGCCTGACGCGGCTCACGGCTGTAAGCTCTTCAGATTCTAACTCCTTAGCTTGTGCACCATGGAATAAAAACACTAGATCCTCGGTTCCTTGATGCTCTTGGGTCTGACTGCCGTGTTTCAAAAGCATCTTGAGGCAAGTATTCCTGTAACAACACCAGAGATGACAACCACGCTCATCTTACCCAGCCAGCAGCCCTGTTCTTGACGCTCACACATCATATTTACCGAAATGTTCTGACTTTTGGGCTTGTCCGTTCACAAACAGAAGTGGCTTACGGAGCGTATTTTCACGAGGGCTTAAACAAAAGCCATTTGAAGCTGTAAAGCTAAAGGACATTTTTTTTCAACAGAAATATGATAAAAAGGTTTTTGGTTGCAGCCCTGGATCAATGAATAAATTATAAGCTAATAATTCTGTCTCGGGATTTAAATTTCCAAATGCCTCTGCTTCATGTCTGGAGGAAAGTGTGTTGTGTTTACTTTTGGTTCATACATAAAAGGTGAAAGACAATCCTGTTACTGCAAGCTACTGTTTGAGATGGTTATACCGGAGGAAACTTCACTACACGTCACTCTCGTGTCTCCAACAAACCTTTACAGAACTCAATCCGCCACAGCCTGTCGGTGAACAAGTGCTTCATAAAAGTGCCGCGGCAGAAGGATGAGCCAGGAAAGCGGGGCTTCTGGACAATCGACCCCCAGTATGCTGACCAGCTGCTGTGTGATGCGTACAAGAAGCACCGGCTACCACCGGTGAAGATCAACCCTGCCTTGCAGGCCTGGGTAAGGCCGTCTCCCCTTCCCCCATCTGAGTTCTTTCCAGCCATGGAAGGGACCCTGTCTGTCAGCCCAGCGTCCCAGCAGCTACATCAGGAGCCCGAACACGGCACAGAGACGGATCAGACCCGAGATCGCTCTGGCAACAAGAGTGCTGCACCCAGGTCCGGGAAGAAAGGCAGCCACAAGCGGAAGCGAGCGAACCAGGATAGAGGGAGACCATCAAAAAGTTCTCGCCACTGCACCACCCAACTGCTGTCTACTGGCAAGCAAGACAGCCTGGGCCCTCTGAAGGAGAATACCGACTGGGTTGTGCTGTTAGAACACAACCAGGATAGCTCGCACATTGAATGTCTGCAGCAGCAGAACCTCCTGGAGGCCAGTGAACATGCTGAGGTGGACCACATTTTTTCCCAGACACAGTTAGACATCGATGTGGAGAACTTCCTGGCCTCTGATGACTTCATCTGGCAGGTGAGCAGGCACTGAAGGTGTGTGCTGGCAGAGGTCAGCTGCTGTACGGTATGAATGAAAGGAAAGGCAGACTGTTCGAAGGAACCGTGTAGGGCAGTTTATAGCTGGGAAACACAAGGTCCATCGTATTCCTTCGAGGTTTGCGGAGAACCTGAGGCTGATGCAGCTCTGAGCTGTGGATTCTTCTGATTTTTAACTCAAGGAGGTGCTCAGCTCTACCCAAGTAGTTGTGTTCTATTTCTTGGCTTGACTGGTGGAACCAAGCGCTGCCATCATACCACAAATAACTGGGTGTTGGGCTGTGAAACAGCAGCCTCGATGGGATGCCAGTCCATCTCAGGGTTCTCTCCACACACTATGGGTAGTTTTTGTCAACCAATTAACCCGAAACACACATCTTTAGACTGTGAGAGGAGGCACAGGTGCTACTCTCTGCACCACCATGACGCCCATTTGTACTGTCAGTTCAGACTGATTTTAATGTAGTTTTAAGTTACTGAGAATATTAACATAAAATTCCTACAGTGCATTTTTAAATTTATTATTGCTACATCCAAAACTTTTACAGAACCAACTGAGCAAATGAGTCAAGATACTTCTCTATAACTACAGGTGCACGTTCTAAATCACTTGGTGCTGGAAAAGAGGTTTTGGAGATAAAATTAGTTTGAAAGTAGTGTGGTGAAGTAATATTGTTTCTGAGGTTTTTTACAGAGTGGAACAGGGGGATAAATGAAGGGACATCTACATTACTAACCTCTTAATATACCTGGCATCTTTTAGTATCTTTTAATGCTCAACCACCACCTATTGGCCTTATTTGCCATCTTATGTCATTTTAGGATTAATTTTGCTAGAAAGGTCTGTTAATACTATTTCTTTCTCCTCTGAAGAGTGGCTGGGACGCCCTTCTCGACTCGACTAGGGAGCTGAGCCTGGATAGCGCTGCCCAACTGAGCCCCGTGGAGCACGACCAGGACCTGACAGTCCACGGCACTCAGATCAGCTGCCTGCAGCAGCAGAGCCCGCTGGAGGTTGGCATGGACAGTGAGGGTATCCACATTTTTTCCGACACCCTGGAAGAAATCTGGGACTCTGATATCGAGAACTTTCTGGGCAATACGGAGCACAGCTGGCAGGTGAGCGGCCATTGAGGGACATTTCATCCATCTGCTCTCTGGATATTTCAGTCAGGACTTTTATAACAAGAGGGTGAGAACAGTGATAGAAGAGGCCCTGTGGGGCAGTACACACCTGACACATACCTTGGGACCATCATGTTTAAATGCCGGTTGTGTGAAACAGAGGTGTGGATGCAGGTTGCTTTGACACACGTCTTTATTCCCTTTATTCGACATGTCGTAAGTGGAGCCGCGAACCTCTCGCCTCCCGTGTGTAACGTAGACCAACATCTAAAGCGTGCTGTACTGGACACAGTTACACGGGAAACAGACACTCGGTATCCAAACAGTTTGGCATCTGACGCATTTTCAGGGATGAATTTTACATAAGCAGAGGAATTATTGTATTCAGTGGGCTTTTGTTATAAACTGAAGGAAAACAGCCGGACTGATGCTGGTGAGTAAAATAAGTGTAAGAGGCAAAAATGCTGCTGCGCTGAATAGTTAGCCAAACGTGTAAAAAAAAGCACGCTGTATTGTCACAAGTCGTCGTGGTTTTTCACGGAAAAAAGACCCTTTTGTATGAGGGCCGAGTGCACAAAAATGTAATATTTTAAGTTGTCTTGGAGAAAAGCGTCAGATAAATAAAACTAACAACAAGGAGAGCTTTGAAGCCACGATTCTGATGAACAATAAACATAAGAAAAGAACCCCGGAGTTTCGGTATGTGTCTCCAATGCCAGCCCTTCATATCGGCAGGGAGCATCTTCTTTATTTCAGCAATACGGTGTATAAAAGGCACTAACTGCATTGTTGCTGGAACCACTGCTCTGCATGATAGACTATAAATGCTACTTTGATTTTACCATCATGTGAGTGTGTTTCTTCTCTGAAGGTGGGCATTGACTTGGATGCCCTGCTGGACTCAGTGCAGACAGAAGACCTCAATCTGGATGTCATCGGCCAGCAGAGCCCCGCCTGGCAGGTCAGTGCTCTCTCTCCGGGACTAATGTGACTCCTTGTAGCGATACAGTCTTCCCTTCCTCTGTCTTTAATTCCTCTCCTAGAAATAAAAAAACAGCATTTCCCAAACGGCTTTTCTTCCTTTGTTCCTGTTCCGTTACAAACCGTCTGGCCGAAGGGTCTTTTTTTTTGTTCCGCTGCGGATGAAAAGCGCAGAAATGCTGTTTCGCTCGGTAGTATTTAACCTGCTCCGTGGGGTCCTGATACGTTACCGTGGCAAAGAAAGTTGAACCTGTGAGCCTCTGTAAGGATGCTTATCCTCCCCAGTGAGCACCTCATGTCCACAGAGACTGTCCCTGTTAACCTTTAGTAACAAAGATGGACGTTTTAGGGGACGGTAACCTTTCAATGTGTCTATACAGGTGATGCCCACTGCAGATAGGATACATATGGTCATATACAGTACTGTGCAAAAGTCTTAGGCACCTGTGGGAAAAACGCTATAAAGCGAGGATGGTTCCAGAAATAATGCCATGAATATTTATTAATCAATAAACCTTCTAAAAAGTGCAGGAGACAAAAAAACCTCAGTCAGATCAATATTTGGTGGGACCACCCTTTGCCTTTAAAACACCACCAATTCTCTTATGCAAACTTGCATGCAGTTTAAGGTAGAGGTTGGTAGGTTCTTCCAAACATTTTGAGGAACCGGCCACAGTTCTTCTGCAGACTTTGACTGTCTCTGCATGTCCTCCCAGACTGACTGGATCATGTTGAGATGAGGGCTCTGTGGGGACCAGACCGTCTGTTGCTGAAGATAGTTGTGTATGACTGAGATTGGGTGTTTGAGGTCATTCTCAGGCTGCACAATGAATTTGGGACCAACCAGAAACCTCCCTGATGGTAGATAAGAATCTACCTGTACTTCTCAACACACGTTCAAGATGCAGGCCTAACACTTTTGCGCAGTACTGTAGGTGGGTTGACCAACAAACAGAAAGAAATTTTTCAGTTCTGAGAAGGGAGTAAAACTCTTAGCATTTGTCTGTCTCATATGTACAAAATAGATCATATATAATATAGGTTGGTTTTGTTTTTAATTATTTTGTGTTATGTTTGCGCACCAATTTGCTTCCCCTCTGAAGGGGGACAATGACCGGGATATCCTGCTGGACTCGGCACTGACCGGGGAGCTCAACCTGGATGGCACCGGTCAACTGAACCCCACCTGGCCACTGCAGACCAGTGCAGACTCTACCTGCCAGGTGAGTGGGAATTGAGTGGCCAGTGTCCACTGCAAACCCCACCTGGCAGGTAAGTGGGGGGTTACCTGACTCAGTTGTTAGCCTTCCACCTGTTTCCGTCAGCATTTTATGGCAGGGAATGAAACGAGACACACGGATAGATTTAGGGGGCAGTTTCTACCTGACAGATATGTGATCCATCATATTCCTTCTACCAGTGCGCAGCTGTTGAGGATCGTCTGCCACTGAGGTAGCTTACCGCTCTGTGTTCTTCTAATCCTAACTCAGGGAGAAGCAAGTCAGAACCACGAGGCACCTGCTGCCAAGAGGGCTGTGCCCAGCTTGGGGAAAAGATGCAGCCAGAAGATGATGTGAATGAATCAGGACTGTCCCTCCCACTGCAGCTTCCTCCGCTACTCATGGACAAGCAAAAGAACCTGGACCCTAAAGAGAGACTTTAGTAGGTTGCTTTTCTGAGCACGTTGCCAACTGGAGAACGTGGCCCTGACAGCACCGGTCAGCTCAGCTCCACAGACCATGACGAGAACCTGGCACACGTACTTGCTGTCTACAGCAGCGAATATCCCCTTAGAGGCTGGCAGGGACAACCACAGCTCCCATGTTCTGTTCCTGATCCGGTAAGGCAGCCAAGACTTTGACGGAGAGACTTTCTGGACCACTGCCTTCCTTCAGAGATCTGGACAGGAGAAGAGTGATGACAATGTTGGGTGGAATCGATAGGCAGAATTGCTTTGAAGCTCTGCCGTCAGCTGCTCGACCTCAGCGATTCCCTCAGCCCCGGATGCAACGGTCCTACTCGCCTCTTGCTTGGCGGAAGAGCCCTTGTGGATTTTCTTCAACTGAACCAACTTGGAATTGGGAGAAGAGATCAAACTATTCAACCTCAGTGAAAACACTGACCTTTCATTCCAAAACCTTGCACACCATCCAGATCATGTAGGCGATTTCTGGTGCTGTCAGTTTCACGCAAACATCCAAATGACGGTTCTCTTTGGACGAATGGGGAGCAGCCAAAATGGCGACAGGAGAATAAAGGATTAACTGTCTGTGAGACCCTACGTGCAGTGCATATCTCTTGGCATATTTTCAGACCTGACCTGCTCAAGCGTGGGCTTCCATGGAAATCACAGCAGGAGCAGATAGCAACGTACTACCGTAATATCTGGAAATGACTCCTGATGTTTAGTCTTGTACACTACTAGCTGGTCTAATGTTCTCAAAGTTCAGAAGTTATTTCTTTGGCATTGAGGAAAAGGCTGCAGAGGTACGACAAGTGGGAGATGGACGCATCTGTCAATCGGTCCTTTTCCCAAAGCCTTTTGTTGCTGCTGTATGTTTGAATATCAGGAAAGTAGAGGTCTGATGGCTGCTAAATGAACAAGTTTAACGTAGAAAGAGCATTTATTTATTTGTACTCCTTTGTACTCCTGAAAAAGGACAGCCATCTCCCCCCTCCTATGAGGAGAGATGCTCGTGAAAATAATACCTTGTATAGTATTGAGGGGCTCAGTGCAAAAGCCAAACAAACCCCATCTCATGCTCACATGGCTGGGCTTGTCCCTGTCCATAAACTGGTTGGGTAAGGCCAGCCTAGTAAGGGAAGAATGGCATTCTGGTTTCTTCCTGGTGCTGTCCACATCCTGAGCTCTTTCCCAAAACTCGAGGCTCTGGTGTCCTTCAAACGCACATCGAAAACCAACGGTTAATAATGCACCTATCCTGAGGTTAATCCAAAGTTCTACCATCCATGCATCCACCTAGTAAGTGTTTTTGTCACGCGCTTGAAATGTCTCCTTTATTTAAAGGACATTGCTTTGAAGATCGTATTCAGTGGACTGGGTGTTTTCCAGAGGTCCCTCGTGGTTCACCCCATCCACATTGTTGTTTTTCTGAGATCTTTGTCTGGTCCTCTGGCTGGAGAAGGACTGGTCTGGAACGATGTAAACCCAGTGTTGACTACAACAGGATGGCGTGGCAGTGAATCATGCTGAGATGAGAGCCGTCGCCGGCTGTTGTGGGAGGGGGGGGGGAGCAGGCTTCCCACTAAATCTCCTTAATCTGTTTGTTGATAATGAAAAAAATGAGTTAAGAAATAAGAACTTATTGTTACATCATGGGAAAAATGCCATTCCTGGTCAACTCAGCTTTACCTGTTACACCTGCATTAATACCCAGCAAGAGCAGAGAAACGTTTCAAGCATCGAAACTGTAACAGACGAAGAATTATGGATTTTACCAAATAATCACCGTGTGAACAAGTTGCTGCTGTACGAAATAACGGAAGTCAGTCAGAATAATGGTTTACACCTCACACCTGAACGTATGAATCGCTCTACGGGTGACAACATCTGAACCCAGTTTAGGAAAACAACGAGACCTTTTGTGCGCATTTGGAAAAGAAGTAACGTGTTGCGGATTTCGGACTTTTTAGGAAATATCTCTGGATTTCGCACGCAACACGTAGCACCGCAATTCTTCATTACAGCATCCTTACACGTTCCTCTCTCTCCTTGCGTTTGTGACGTTCAAACTGTGGCCTTCGGGAGGAACACGGGGCCAGAAAGTGAAGGAACTGAAATGCAGGAAGCTGTAGGTAGAAAATCGCACGTGGATGTGGTGTTCGACACGTTGCACGGTTGTGGGGGGTTGAACTCATTCGCAGTGAGAGTGAAACAACAGTATGAATTGCACAAGTTGTATTAATTTATTTGTGTCACTGTAATTGTATTTGCACATTTCATTTGTATAAAATTGCACCAACCTGATGGATTGAGTTGTGAGAAAAGCGCGACGGATCGTTCCGGACATTTCTGCCTTTTTTTTTTTTTTTTTTTTTTTTTTTTTTTTGTGTGTT
>UFQX01000956.1:0-141464 GCA_900497675.1 Arapaima gigas
GGTCGCATAATCTATGCCGCACCCGCCGTCCCAACCTTCAACTGTCTGTGGGACATTGCCGAATTCTTTTAGCATTGTTTATCGCCGCCTCTCTGGAGAGCCGCTTGCCAAGCTTCCAGCACGCGACGCGCGGTGGTAATCACGTCGTCGCCAATCACATACGGTGCGGGTGGCAGCTCCGTAACCGATTGAGCCGTTCTTGCGCTGGCGTAAACGAGACTCCCTTTGCATAGAACGTCAATTCGAAAGGTGGCCACGAGCCGGGTGTCAGCACTTGTAGGGCCGAGGGAAGTCTCATGAACAAAAATCGTGAAGCGCGTCGACACCGCATATGGGCCACGTGGCGTAGGATAGGCTAGCGCCCGTAGAGCGCGCTGCGCCGTCGAACCGCCCGAATCGATGGACGCACCGTCGCACACCACCTTCAAGGTATCGCCACTGCAGTCACCCAGATACACAGCGACGTCCGTCTGCACGGCAGCGCTATGTTGCGATATACCCGGGGCATCGCACATGGCTAGTCCTCTCGCGTCTCAATTCGTCTCATGGCGTGTCCTGATTACCGCGCTCGTACACGACTCTCCTGCTACCAACCTGAATCCGCCGGGTGATACGTCGTCGGCCAGTGGTGACGACTGCCACCATCGGTATTTGCGTGGACGTACCACCGTTGTACTCTCTCGCGAGCTTTCCCGGACCGACGGAAATGCCCAGCTTTTTGAAGGCCTCCGCAGCTATTGACTCGAACGTTGCGGCCGGCGCGGGACGGCCTGTATATCGATTTATGCGGGTTTTGGCATATATGCCATGGCCTACTCGTATCAGTTGTCCAGTCGCGACCAGCTTGGCTAGCACACGGGTCAGCTGCGATTGGCTTCCCAGTCCCGACACCTCCGAGCGAAGAATGACGACGCTCTTGCGCCGGCGGATGGAGCGCACGACACGAGTTTCCAGTGTCATCTTCGCCAGTAGCCCGGCACATTGCCGGATGAAGCCAATCGCAAAGAAGTCTCCCGATTGCTGCGTCGACTTGCATCCCGCAGAACGCGACCAGTACCAAACGAGCGACGCTTCAAAGCGGGTCTCCCCGCCGCATACGGAGCATGATGTCCGCGACCGCGGGTTGATGGTCTCTACTAGCCAGATGGAGCAGCACAGCGAGGCCGATTTCTGAAGCAGAATGAGATGGGTCCACGCGCATTCGCGCGATTTTTACCGCCCGCTGGCCAGTGGCAACAGCCTCCCCACGTACTCGCCCTACCGAGTCAACAGATACTGTGAACCGACCGGCCGCATTTTGCACAGACGCTCGCTCCCGCTCCACGAGGCAGGTCACATGCGCTACGCGGCCCCGTTGTGTAGTCGGCACAGGCCTATTTGCTATCACGGGACCGTCCTCCGATATGAGTTGTGCGCTCTCATATCGGTGTAAAGCGTGATATGCGTCAGCCCAAATATCTGGAACGCCGCTGTGCTGTATGCACCGGGTGTACAGCTCTTGCGTCCATCGCAGGTCTGAGCCGAAACGGCCAACGCACACGGCAATGGCGATATCCTCGTCCTGCCTGAATCGCGCCGGTTCTACTACATAAGCCAACATCACCACTGCTCCTGTTACATCGCGTCTCGTTGACGGCAGCCTGTCTCGGTGTCACACGATTGCACGCCATTCCTAGCAGGCGTCGGCACCAAACACGTTCTGCACCAGCAGCAAACCCGGGGCCACCTATAAGTCGGTAACCCTGCGCAGGGAGGACATGCGCTCTCTGCGACCCGGGTGGCCGATGGGTGCCCAGTCTAAAGCGGAAAACATACAATGTAAAGATTGGCAGTTTATAAACTGCCACTTTAAATAGGGTAGATTCACAGCTGGCGATGGGCGATGCTCCTGTCGCATATGGAAGACACCACAACACCTCACCAAAAGGCTGCCCGGCTGCGGCTCGGTGCGAATCTAAAATTGTTACGCGGGAAGCTGGGCATCTCGCAAGAGGTGCTCGCTGACCGCGTGGGGTTGCACCGAAATCACGTCGGGCAGATTGAGCGGGGCTTGGCGAACGTAACTCTGGACACTCTGGTGTCGCTCGCCAATGCGCTCGGCGTTCACGAGTCTCAACTGCTCCTAGAACCTACCGAGCGCCCTGTATCCATCAAGACCGGCCGCAAGAAGAAGACCGACGCAGGCGGCCAGACCACGGGCGACCGCAATAAGCCGAAAACTTAACGCCTCGGTTATCCGGTTGATGCCGGCGCGGTGTCTTAAACGCGTCCGCTCAAAAAATCGTACTCGTGGTGGCAGAGCCAAGAGTGCTGCCTCGTCGCAGGATGGCTGTACCGACTCGGTCGCGGAACGACGTCCATGACGCTCGCAGCCACGCCTCGACGGCGCCCTGACACCAACGCAAAAGCTCGTGGTCAAGGAGCCCGGCCTCCCGAGCGCGGCCATCTGTCAGGCCACGCCCATCCGCGTTGTGTGCGTGACTCCGAATCCGCACATGTTGGCCAGGGCTTGAACCGCTCTCCCCTTCCTCCCTCTTTTCGCCTAAAACAGCCTGTTCATCCAACGTCGCTATATGCCTTTGGAACGCTGCGACGCTTGGCCATCGCTGATGGACGTCGCAACGCTCCGCGCGCCGCGGGACGCTGCGAAACACATAACGGCAGTGCTCCTGCATTTTACGAACCAGATACAGCTCGCCCGCATTCGCGCATTACCTTGCTGGGCGAGACTTGCACGGGATTTAGCCGTTAGAAAATGCTTAACGAAGCCGTTATTCCGCCGCGGACGGTCGCCGTGACCGCGCCCTTCCACCATCCTGCCCCGACTGTCGGCAATCCCGACTCCGAATCGCGCGGGCACAGACACGTCCGGCTGACATACGAGGAGTTCGAGAACCACGTGCGGAGGCTTCTTGCCGCGGACGGGTGGTCGGCTCAGCGTGTTGCCAATATCATTTCCGCCCTGCACGGCTGGATGAAAGTGCTTGGAGTCAGCGCAAACGACGTCGTCGCCGAAGAGCTGAGTACTCGCTTTGCACAAGCATTCAGACGGTATGAAGACACGATTGCCACGCAGCTCTCAAGCCGTACCCAAAAAGACCGCCAGGAACAGCTACACAAGCTGAAGCAACTGTATGACGCCGTCTCCATTGACGACCTGCTTCCAGTCGTCTTCAGTGATGCATTGCGTTTCGCCGTTGAACGCAGCGGCGAAACCCTCGCCCAGATAGGTCGACTGTCCGGAATCTATCCTCAAGTCCTCGGACGGTGGATACAAGGACACGAAATTCCGCAATACCAATCCATCTTCGCAAAAATTCCCGGGCTCGAGCAAGCGTTGGGACTGCCTCCGAACACTTTGCTTGACCGGTTACCGCAGCGGCGTCGCGAACGGTACGAGCGCCGTGCTGCCGAGGCGGCTGCCCCGCGAAAGGATAAGTCACCCAAAGGTAAGCGCGGCGAGAAAGCCATATGTCACATTCGGCCGACAGCGCGCCTGAAGGCTCAATGGGAGGAACTGATTAGGTTCAAGACTGACACGACACGCGACGGCGCAACAGCTCGAAACAGTTGGCGTCTCAAGTCTGTTGAAAGCAGTGGATTTCGCATCATTTGGGCGAATATGTGCGATGGTTCGGTGTGCGCTACAGCAGGAGTGCATTGGAGCGTCTTTGCACCGTTCCTGGGCTTCATCACAACGCATTCGGTTCGCGGGCACACTGTGCCACTCGAGCATGCAGATACGCTTGCTTGGCTGACCTCGACCGTCCACATCAAGTCGTTTGTTCAATTCCTTCGCATCCGGTCAAACAACGTCACGCATCACGGTGTGATAACGCTGCTGAGCAATGCCCGGTCTCATCTGCGACCGAGTACGGGTTTCCTGTGGCTACATTCCGAACTACTCGACGACCTGTGCCTCGCGGGCGACACGCGTGCGCACGATATTGCCGCTCACGACAATCCTGAGCAGGCGTGGCGCACCCACTGTGCGGAGGCTTATCGCGAATTGCTCCAGTTGGAAAAGTCGCTGGCCGCACAGTCCCCCGTGCGTTGTGTCCGCAGCCCTGCACGACGCATTGAGTCCATATTGGCAAGCGATTTCCCACTAAAAAGTCTGGTGAAGATGGTGCGCGACCTGGAAGCAGACGAGCCACCGCAGGCGCACCATCGGGACTACGTGGCATGGATTCGCGACGTCTTGCTCTGCAAGATGCTAGTCAGCAATCCATTGCGCGTCGGCCAGTTCAGCGTGATGCGGTTTCGGGGCGAGCGCCCGAACCTCTATCAAAGTACCGACGGAGGCTGGCGTCTACGGTTTGACCCGAGTGACTTCAAGAACGAAAAGGGCGCGGCGTTTGAAGAATATGATGCAGCGGTGGAACCGTCCGTCTGGCCCTGGATTCGCCGTTAACTGTCCGAAGCACGTGTGCATCTGCTCGGTGCCGACACAGACTATCTCTTCTTGCCGGGCGTCGAGGGGCCAAATCGCGGAGCCGGTTATGCCGCCATCGACATTGAGCCGTCCGGCAACTGGATTGCAGACGGCCTATCCGCACGGGTGAGAGTAGTAACCGCTCGGTACGCACCTGACACCGACGGCTTTGGGCCGCACGCGTTCAGACATATTGTTGCCACCGACCACCTGAAACGCCATCCGCAAGATTACATGACGGTCGCCCAACTGCTACACGATAAACTGGCGACCGTGATGAAGGCGTATGCCCATTTGAAGGTTGATGACGGTTTGCGCACCTTGCATGCAGGTGTTGCGCAAGCGTTACACGAACTCGGCGAGTCACAAAGATAGAAGCGGTATGGCGGCGCGGCGCCGAACGGACGGCGACCACATTCAACAGCTCTAATTGCAGTGACTGCGCTCGTCGTTCACATGCGCTTCGAAATGCACAAGCCAGGTTAGAAAGCCAAAAAAATCGGGATACGACGGCTGAGCATGAGATGCGTACGAATTCGGTTTTTCAGTCCGCGAACTACGCAGAGCGGCTTACGGAGAAAACTACTCTTGGTCTACGAAACGCCCGTAGGTCTGCAGGGCGGGCAATAGTTGCTCATCCGCGTACCCGCACCCAGTCGATGCGATTGGCTTCTGGCCTTGTTTGTCCGCGGCCTCGGGGGGGTGACCTCCGCCGGCCTTCAGCACCGCAAGCATCGGCTCATAGCCCGGCACCCAGGCCGTCAGCCCCGTAAAGGTCGTCCGCATGGCAGCGAGTATGCGCATTCCTGCGAAGTCGAGGTCTCCCCAGAAGTACGACGGCATCTCTCGCCGGCCAAACAACCAACCTTCAAACTTTGCACGTAAGTCCCGTTCGAGACCGCCGCCCGCGGCGTAAAACAGCGAGCACCCCTCCATGGTGCGCAGCCGCTGTGCGCTCCCTTTGAAGCCGGACGCATAGACCAAAGCCAACTCATCGAAAACTCCACCGGGCGCGCGCATTGCGCGTTCGAAGCTCACCGAATTCTCAATGAAGAGGACTCCACGGTGACCGCAGGCAGGCAAGAACACGTGCAATTGGATGGGAGACTCTGGGAATGGGCAATCGTCCATACCGAGAATGGCCGCAACCAATCCTTGACGCTTGTCGAGGACCTTGGACATCCCCCAGAACAACTGCGACGACACCTCACGCAGCAGCATCGATTTCTCCGCCAACCCCGGAAGCCGGTTCAACTGCTCCACGACCTCCGCCATCGTGCGACCCGGGATATCGATGCAATATTCTGAGACAAGGTGCTTTACCGTATCGCTTGCTAGCAAGCCAGACGACACGGCATCGCGCCAGCGCTCAGCGGACGACTTCACCCTTTCGTGCCGGCCGACTGCCGCACGCAGTTCTCGCTGGTCGACCACAGTCACACGCGGCGACGATGCGTAACCGGACCGACTTTTGAGCGCGGTTTCTGGCTTCACAGCTAGCCATCCGCATCGCACCATCGCGACAACATGCTCCCAAAGGTGTTCCTTCTGTGACTCTACTGACGACATATAAAGCGCTGGCCAAGTGCGCTCGTCGAGCTGGACTGATTTCGCTTTAGCGCTTCCTCTCTGCTCGGCCGCGTCTAACCGGTCAACAAGCATGTTGAGCAATTCTTGCACTGGCATGGACTTCAGCCAAAGAGACGTGCCGCTCATTTAAGCGCCTCCGCCTGCTGTGCGGCCTCGGCGGCGCCAAACGCCAGCTCGGCCTGAGCACGGGCCGCCGCCCGCTGCTTTTCCCAGAGCTCTCGCATCTTGTCCTTCTTGAAGATGCGCTCGTCGTACTCGAGGATGAAGTCGAGTTCGCCGTTAGCATCAACAGGAACGCGGCTATAGCTGTACTCCCGGTCGAACTCGGGCCGTAAGCCGCCAGCGCCTCGTGTCGGCATCGCACTGACAACCTGAATATCGAGGCTATCGCGTAGGTACTGCAGCACAGCGCGAGCGCGAGGTTCATCCATCGTCGAGAACGACTCGTCACTAACGAGCATCTTCAGGCTGGGTCCCTTGTCGAACAACTTTAGCCGGTTCGTCACCACGGCCGCGCGAACAATGTAAGCCGGCGTCTCAAGCTGTCCACCAGACCCCGTACCCCATGTTGAAAGCGCAATGCGTCCCCCACTGTCTGAATCATTCCAAATTTCGTAGCGCCTGTAGTTTCGATAGTCGGCAATGCGCAAGAGCTCCCGCCCCGCTCTCTCTTGGTCTGAGTCGAGCAGGAGCTTCACCAGGCGGTCGCGTACCTCTACGTGCTTTGGCGTTAGCTCCGTCTCTCCGAACAGGTCGACCGTTTCAACTGAGTCCGCAAGTTCGGTGACGGCTGAGAAAAAGCTGTAGTACTCCTGGAACTCCGGCTCCCACTTCGACCAGTCGATGCTGAAGCGGTCCGTGCCGAATTTAAGCCGTTCCAACTCCATATTAAGTTGCCGTAGCAGTCGGACGCCATCATCCACCTTACTTTTGATTTCGACGCAAAACTGCTTGGTGAACACGTCATGGAAAGACCGCTCCGCCTCTTCCACCTTGGCCCTATTGTTGTAGAGGCCGATGCCCTCAAGCTCGCTGCGGAGCGCTCCCACCGCGCGGCCGAGCGCAACAAGGGGGCCATAGTACGGGTCGAAGGTGGTGGTGTCGTGAAGATGAGGCAGCGCTGACTGGAAGCGCTCCTCTTGGCGCGCGTTCGCGTTGTACTCCGCAAGCATTTCCCGCACATCACCCAGCAATTTGTCCGGCTGGGTGCGCAGCGTGTTGAGCCGCACCTGAACGGAATGCACGTCAAACCTCCGGGATTTGAGCAGCCCTTCTACTTCCTCGGCAATAACCGTATAGGTTTTCTCTGGGTTTGTTTCGCACATCTGCCCGAGCCGACGAATCTGGTCTTCACGCTCCCGAAATCGCGCGTCTCGGCCTCCATTGATGCGCTCAATGGCGCCTTGGGAGTCCGTGATACGCTGACGCGCCAGGGTAATCTCTCTATTTGCCGCGGTGATTTCGGCATCGTGCCCAGCGATGAGCAGTTCCAGCTTCTCTCGCTCTGCTCGCAACTGTTCCACCTCGGTGAGGTCCAACTGCGCAAGGGTGCGCCGAGTGCTGTCGATTTCTCCCGCTGCTTGGCCAAGCGGCACCGCATCGAAAACAGGTTCACGCAGGTTGCCAAGAAGCCGTTTAACGTTCGACAGCGTATCTTGCAGTTGCTCGAACTCTCGAATTTCTCGGTCTGCTTCATCGAGTTGCTCGATGGTAGCCCTCAGCGCCTGCTCGCGAGCTTTGCGTCCAAGAACAAGGTCCCGCCGCTCACCAACGAACATAGTGCGAGAACCACTTCCTTTGCCTTCCTTGGTCAACCCACGCGCGGTATCGCGCAGTTGCTCGGAGTCCCTGACCTTGACGACGGCGCCATACTGCTCGATGAGATACGCGCGTGCAATGGGATGGTCAGTGCGGAGCTCGTGGATGATAGAGTCAGATGGCACACGACCGGCATCGGCACGCTGAAGACACCTTTTACCCTGGATGACCTTACAGCGCGAGCCCCATGAGTGAAGCAAATCGATAGTTCGTGCTTCCCACTCTGGCTTCACAATGAGATTGAAGCGGGCATTGTCCAAGTACCCTTCGATGGCCTCCTGCCATTCGTCCGACACGGGTTCGACGAGGTCGCAGAGAACTTGGACGCCAGCTTCGGGCAAACACTCTCGAATGCGAGGAAGCGCCATGCGAGTGTCGCGATTGTAGTCGCTGGCGCCGCTCGCCAACAGCTCCTTGCGGTCAGCCAATTCCTTGCGCGCCTTACGAGTGGCTTCGACACGTTGCGTCAATTCCGACGTCTCGGAAGCGACAGCCATCAAGACACTATCTTCGGTCCCCACGAGATATGAGTGCAGCGCGCCGAGTCCCTCTTCCACACCGTCGAATGCAGGGGTCAATCGGAACAACTTCTCGACGTTAAGCTGCGTATCACTCGAGGCATCCAGGACAGCGCCCAAGAGACCGTCCAAGCGAGCAACGTCAGTCGATGCTGTAACTCGACCGACCGCATCAACCGACGCTTTGAGCTTGGGAAACTGCTCCGGAATGGGCTTCCGCAACAAACCCGTAGCCGCATTGACGATTTGGGCGGCGGCTTGAAGCCCGGTATTGAGCTCAGCCAGCTTGCGCCGAGCTGCGGAATTGGCGAGCTCGAGCTGCTGGTCGAGGCGCTCTTTTTCGGCGTTGGCGGCAATGCCACTGAGCTTCGCTGCAATGTCGATGCGGCTCCGGTCCACGCCTGCTTTTAGTCGCTCCTCCGTCTTCACCTTTTGCTCGCACCGCCCTACTAGTGCTGAGTCATCGTTGATGCGCTTCTGCTCTTGGGCGATACGTTCATCGTCTGCCGCCACCAGCATCTTGGCCAGCAGCAAGTCATACTGCACTTGCTCTTCAAAGGCCGACGCCGTTTGCGCAATGGCAGCCTTCAACCCTCGCAAGCGCCCAACAGTCGCCTCCAGTCGCTGCCCTTCTTGCTTCAGGTTCGTGACTTGGCGCATCAGGTCGCTGATGCGAGTGATGCTCTCATGCAACTGCTTGCCGTCATACTCCAGAATGTCATCGCGAACGAGGTCGTGGACCGAGCCAATTTTTTTGTAAGCAATTGACTGGCACCAAGCCTTCGCAGCGTTCTGGGCCTCATCCCAGGTAATCGAGATGCGCCCCCGGAAGCGCCCGTAGAGTGCGCAAAGATAGTCTCGCTTATGCCCGTCATAGGTCACCACCTTCGAATACCGAGCCTTCAACCGCTTTACGATTTCTTCGACGGCCACCCACTCGCTTTGCTCCGCGTCCTTTAGAAAATCGTCAACGGTGAGCGCAGCGTCGTCTACGATAACCAGTTCGAGTCGCTCCAGCTTCGGCACCCTGCGCTCCCCGACGCCGTCCACCTGTGCCGACGCGGCGACGAGCGCCGTAAAAGGCTTGGCCGAATCCTCATCGGGCCCGGGGCGGAACACGGCCGCCATATATCCTTGCGCGCCATGGGGTCGAGAGAAACGACTGTACTCAGCACCGACGACAAATGACTCCAAGGTACGCTTGGACTTCCCGCTACGTTGCCCCTGCTGTACCTCTTCTTGGCCAGGGTTGTATGCGACGATACCCTGGTACGCGGCGGTCATGATGGTCTGGAGGCCATCGAGCATAGTGGACTTACCCGCGCCCGTCGGGCCGGTAAGGAGAGTCATGTTTCCAAGGTCATAGTCACCCGGCCGCAACTGCCCCCAGTTGACCAGAACGATGCGGTCGAGCTTCACGCGTCCTTCTCCTCAACGGTGGTCTGTTGTTCAAAGACGCCGTCTGCATCGAGTGCAGCGGTCAGTGCCTCGTTTGACACAACACCCAGGATGGTCGGGCGAATCGCAAGAAGCGCGTCCTCATCCAAGATAGAAAATTCTGGTGCATACCGGAGCAGCCTATGACGCCTAAGGTCGGCCAGGAGAGCCATCTTGTCGCCCATGCTCGACGGAAGCGCTCGCTTCAACTGCGTTTGCATCGTCGCGGCGATTTCCTCGAAGCTAACAAGCGCCTCGCCCCCCTGAGGCTGGATGTCACCCGTATTCAGCTTGTTCTGATAGAGGAATCGCAAGGTAAGCGCCAGCGCGACGAAGTCCGGGGACACGCGCGCGCGTAAAGATGGAGTCGGTTCGTAAACGTCCGTCGGCAAGCCGTCTACGACCGCGCCGGCGGCGTACAGTCTGTAGAACTGGTTATCGCGGTCGTGATATAGGCGGAAACCGGCGAAATCGAGGTACTCATCCAACAAACTCTCAACGCGCCGAGCATCGTCATATAAAAGTTGTTCGGTTTTGTCTTCGTCGCGCACGATGACCCCGTAGGCCATCAGGCGAACCAAGATTTCCCGGAACCGCTCGCGCTTCACATTCGCGATGGCGAGCTGTTCGTCAATTAGATTGGATAGGCTCATTTTTTTAAGTCGATTTCGTAGTCGTTGGCCCCGTAAAACTCATTCTCCAAACGGGTCGGCAGCTTCTTGACGATGAAGTCCCCGCCGACGGCGCTTCGCGCGGCTTCCACCGCCTGCATTGCACGAATGACGTCGCGGGCACTTGCCGTAGGCATTGCAGAAACGCGGATTGGATGTTGGAAGAGGCGCAGGTCCGCACGCAGCCCCTGCGCTACATCTTCGTTCGGTATTGAGAACACTTCGGCCTCTGCTCGCGCCATCGCCGCAGCAAGCCGCTCTTCTCTTGTCGGGCGCGGTCGAATGGACACGGTTACTGCTTTGCGGCGCTGCGTTGCAGTCTTCAGCTTAAAGCTAGCCGGGTCTAGGACGCGCACCTCCGCTGGTGCGAGGAACTGGCCGACGAGCTTTAGCAAGCGGTCCTGTTCCCACTTGGGAGACTCGGCCACTTTCTGAACGGCTGCTAAATAGGCATGCCGCGTCTGCCCCGAGCGCAGCATCATCGACTGCAAAGCAAGGCCGTTCACACGCTTCAGATAAGTCTCCATGGCCTTGAGAAAGCCCGGCTGCTTAGACTCACACGCCGCGTCTACAATGTCTTCGATACGGCCGAGCAGCCAATCATAGAGCGAGCTTCCCGTGTGCTCCTTCGCCATCCAGTGCGCGATATCGCGCAACTGAGCATCCATTCGATTGAACTTCGTCTCTGGAACGGCCCGGAGTTTCTCAAGCTTTTGCCGAATAGCTTGGCGGTTCAGCGTCGCGTTATCCGCTGTAAGTTGCTTGGAGTAGTCTCGCTGAAATCTGTCGAGAAAGTCGACGAATTCGTTCCACTGCGTATGAGCAGACGCGGCTTGCATCAAGTGCCGGACCAGTTCTTGGAAGTAGTCGATGCCGTCCGCGAGGTCCTCGATAACCTTCTCGGCATATTCGTAGGCATCCACCAAGTCATGCGCGTCGCCTCGTTCGGACAATGCAGCCTCCAGGGCATTGCGGCAGCCGCGCATGTTGCGCTGCCGGCTTCGGCTTGGGCGGTCCAATGCCCAAAGCGCCTCCGAAAAAAGCTTGCCCGGACGGGAAAAACGAAAAGCTGCAACCAAGCCAGTCCGGTCAGCGAACTGCTCTAGCCAACCGTCTGCGACGAGCGCCCGAATGACCATGGCGACCAGCACTTGAGGGTCGCTCGCATCGGCGGCAGTGAATTCGTCATCGGAGCCGTCATCCGCCAACGTAGTCTGGTATTGCCGGACAACCGGCAGCAGGAGTTCGCGAAGGACATCTCGAGTCAGGTGGTGCGCATAGTCGGCTGCGGGCCCGTGGAGGCGGTCATAAAGAGCACGCAAGCATGCCGCTACTAATTCACGCCTGGAGCTGTTGAGTGGACGAAAAAACCTCTGCCGCTCGGCGTCGAAGAATGCTGGCGGGTTGGCCGCACCGCCCCCCGGTGCCGGAGAAAGACTTGATGGGTTCAACGTTGTTCCCTCGGATAGGGCTTCTGTGCAGTTTTGCGGTATTATCTTGCAAGATAAATTATCATGCAAGATAACATTCATGCGGACACCGCTAACACCCGCCGAACAACGCCTTGGAGAGATGGAAATCTTGTTGCGTTGGGAAGGCGAGCTCGATAATGCGCGAGTACGAGAAGTCTTCGGCATCCAAGCCGTCCAAGCCAGTCGGCTGCTGTCTGCATTTGTGAGTGAGTTCGGCGATACCGTCACGCGGGCGTCACCGCACGCACCAATCACCGGTACTGACGCGTTCAAGCCTAGATTGGCTGGACGCGCGCCGGACGAATATCTCCAACTCATCCAGAAAGCCGGTTCTCCAGGCGTTAGCGCGGAGGTCGAGGACTTGCGACTCGACCTCGCCCCTATATCTCCTGCGGTATTCTCCTTGGCCATCCAAGCGTGCCGTCGGCACATCGGACTTCGCATCCTGTATCGGTCGCTCTCTCAGCCCGAGGGACACATCAGACTGGTATTTCCGCACAGCCTAGTTCGTGCCGCCCGTCGTTGGCATATTCGTGCTTGGTGTACGGAGCGCTCCGACTTTCGAGATTTTGTTTTTGGCCGCATCGGTAGTGCTTCGCTAGATTCGCAGCCCTCCCCGGTGCACGCACAATCAGACGCTGCCTGGAACGAATTCCTTGACCTTGTTGTAGTCTCGCATCCCGCGTTGCCGGAACCGCAAGCACGGCTTCTGCGGGACGAATACTTCGGCGGCGAGCTAAGTCGAACGCTTCATGTGAGGCGGTGCCTCGCAGGTTACACAGTCCAAGACCTTCGCATCGCGGTCGATGCAGAAAGGCAACTGCCGCCAGCGTTTCAGCTCGCCTTGGCAAGTTCTCAAGAACTATGTAGTGATTTCCTCTTAGGCGAGTAGTCACCCGTCGTCGCCTCGGCGTTCGCGTTGGAATTCGCAAGGGCGGGCAGCCGGTCCGAAAACTGCTTTCGGCCTAGCCGCTGCTACCCTAAACTGCTATCCTGAAAACGTGTAGCAGCCGCGAAGCTGTGCAGGAGCAGGCTTGCGCAACACCTGCCCCGAATCCCTGATTCGCCACCAAATGCGAAAGCCCGGTAGATCTCTGATCTACCGGGCTTTTTCAGTTTGGGCCCCTGCACAAGCTAGACCTCTTTCTTTGCTCCGCAAACAAGGGAGTGCTCCGCAATTTCCGAGCCCTCCCCAACCACAGGGACAGAGGCGCGCCTTCGAGCACCCCTGCCAATTAACCGGCGTCCGCCCCTTCTTGCTCCGGCTTAAGTGGTCGACCGAGCAGACCATGCAGTCTCTCGCCACCCCAAGAGCTCGCCAACAATTCACCGATCGCCTCCGACAACGACTCACGGTCGTGGCAACGCACGTCTCGACTGTTATAGCTCAGGACACACGGATACCCCTCATGGGGCCGCTCCCACTTCGCCAACTTCACCCACTCCGCGTCGACAGCTTAACTCCCGATGCGAAGATCTACCGTGATCCTCGCCACGCGACACATTTTTCTAATACACAACCTTAAGAATGTCTGCCAGCTGCCGTTATCACGACATACTGCGTCGATAGCCGATCGGTCCGACTCTGGCCACGGTCTTTGCCGCCGATGGTCCCTGGCGGTCTGCGCAGCAAGTAACGTTGCCTGCAAGACGCCATGTCAAAAATGAAACCTGTAGCCCTCCTCGCGAGCGTTTTTATTGCGGCGACATCTGGTTGCGCATCGCGGCCGCCCATTTCATTCGAGCCGCCAGCGCCGACCCAATGCTGCTCCACTTTCCACAGCTTTCACTTCGGCGACCTTGGGCCCGACGGGGCCGACAGCGTGTCAATCCAGGTCGGACAAAGCCCCACTTTCGACTTTCCTGAAGGGCGATCTACCTTCGTAGCCTACAAAGTTCCGGCAACGCATCCCGAAGTGGTGGAAGTAAGAACGTATATCGCTGCTTGGGGAGCAATGCTGCTTCCCCATGTGACCATATTCAAACCGCGCCTGATGTTCCTCGACGACAACCTGCACATCACGGAAACAGATCGTCTCGAACCACTGAAGCGCCGCTCTAGGTCTCTCGCCACCCCTTACTTTTTCGCAAGAGCGCAGATTCCGGCAAACGCGAAGTACATGGTCGTCTATGCCGCATCGTCGGCAAATAGCGAGCGGCTGATTGCCTATTCACAAAACGGCTCGATGTACGCCATACCGAACGCCTACGAAGGCAAAATCTCAATTACTTTCCCATGAACAAGTCAGTACGTATATTCGCAAGCGCCCGAGCAATCGCCTTGTGTGTGATTTCTGCTTGGCTCCTCTCTGCTTGCGTCTCGCCTCTACTCACGACCGATATCAAGCTTGGACCAAACGACACGACCGCAAAGGTACGATTCCGGTTCGTCGGTAACGGTTGGTTGAATATCCTCGAACACGGAAGTGCCGCTTGCTATGCTGAAGCAGACCCGGCCATTCGGTCGCTCGCCTCCATCACCTATCAGGCGCGCTCCCTGAATGCAACAACTTGGCTCTTTAGTCAGCCAAGGCTTGGTATGCCGAACGACCTGGAGGATGTGTCGCAACTCACATACGCTGAAGTCGTCGTCAAGGCCGGCATCCCCCTCGTTTTTTCAGCACATTGGAGCATTGGGGATCGCTATCGGTACTACAAGGCTTGGCGATTCCTTAGCTTCACTCCGGCAGCTGGAGCGGACTACGAGGTTGTCGTCACGGACGACGTCAAGATACCGATGGGCGTAACTATCGCCCGACTGCAGGTTGAAGATGGGAAGGTCGTGCGAAGTCCTGTAGAGGCAACCTCGCTGCGCATCTGCGGGACCACCTGACTAGTCGATCTTCAGGAGCGAGGCAACTCGGTCTGGTCAATCGACGCGTACATCCCTGATTCGCCACCAAATGCAAAAAGCCGCTGTTTCGAAAGAAACAGCGGCTTTTTGATTGCTTCATCCCCCGCGCGCGATGTCGCGCGTTGCCTGTCCTTCAGCCCTTGCGCCGCGACTACGCCACCACCGCTCCGCGCTGCGCATCCGGCGCCTTCGCCTGCACCCCCACCCGACCCCGCCAGTTCTCCCCGCCCTCCAGCGACGGCGTCGACTCGAACACCTCCGCGATCCAGTCGGCAAACACGCGCACCTTCTGCGACAGATGCCGGTTGTGCGGATACACGATCGAAATCGGCTTCGGCTTCGGATTGCAGTCCGGCAGCACCTCGACCAGCGAGCCGTCGAGCAGGTGCGGCAGCACCATGAACAACGTCGGCTGGATCATCCCGAACCCTTCGAGCCCACACGTCACGTAGGCATCCGAATCGTTGACCGTGACGCTCCCGTTCATCCGCACCTCGAACGGCTTGCCATCGATCATGAACACCCACGGAATCGCCCGCGCACCGTGGCTCGATCGAAAATTCACCGCGTGGTGTTCGGCGAGATCGGCAATCTCGTGCGGCTCGCCGTGACGCGCGAGGTAATCGGGCGACGCGCAAGTCACGCGCTTGAGCATCCCGATGCGCCGCGCGACCATCGACGAATCCTCCAGCGGCCCGACCCGGATCATGCAGTCGATGCCCTCCTCGACCGGATCGACGTAGCGGTCGGAGAGCCCCAGTTCGAGCGTGATGTCCGGGTAGCGCTGCCGGAAAATCGACAGCGAAGGCAGCACGATGCGCCGCCCGAGCGAACTCGGCATGTGGACGCGCAACACGCCGCTCGGCTTGCGGTTGCCGGTCTGGAAACTCGCGTCGGCCTCCGCGATCTCCGAGATGATCTTCATGCAATGCTCGTAGTACGCCGCACCTTCCGGCGTCAGCGACAGCCTGCGCGTCGTACGGTGCATCAGGCGCACGCCGAGCAGCGCCTCGAGGTTCTGGATGATGGTCGTCACCGACGCGCGCGGCATCGCGAGCGTGTCGGCGGCGCGCGTAAAGCTGTTCGCGTCGACCACGCGGGTAAAAACTTCCATTGCCTGGATTCGGTCCATGCTGCTCCCCCTTCGAATCGCCAACGGGACAGAATAGTGCGCGCGACCGGCGCGGCACAAGCCCCCACCTATTGTTCTCCGATCCTGAATAGTTTCGGCATTGCGGACGGGAAAGCGATGGATTTCCGCTCAGTCAAAACGGCAATCGTTCCGGCCCCGGTCATGGCCGCACGCGGTGCGTTACCGCACGAATCGTTCGCGATACCCCTGCGGCGACACGCCCAGCACGCGCACGAAGCAGCGCCGCAGCGTCTCCTCCGAGCCGAAGCCGCAGCGCGCGGCGATCCGCTTGACGGGCCATGCCGTTTCGCCGAGCAGGCGCTGCGCGGCCTCGACGCGGATCTGCTCGACCGCGCGCGCGGGCGTGCGGCCGGTTTCGGCGCGGTAGTGGCGCACGAAGCTGCGCTCGCTCATGCGCACACGCTCGGCCAGCGCCGGCACCGACAGGTCGGCCGCCAGGTGCTCGGCCATCCACGCATGCAGTTCGCCGAATCGATCGTCGGTGCGCTGCATCGACAGCATCGTGCTGAACTGCGCCTGTCCGCCCGGACGCTTCAGGAACACGACGAGCTCGCGCGCGACGTCGAGGGCGGTCGCCCGCCCGAGATCCTCCTCGACCAGCGCGAGCGCGAGATCGATGCCGGCCGTCACGCCGGCCGAGGTCCACAATACGCCTTCACGGATGAAGATCGGATCGGATTCGACGCGCACGTTCGGATAGCGCGCCGCGAATTCGTCGCAGCGCGCCCAGTGCGTGACCGCACGCCGCCCGTCGAGCAGGCCGGCCTCGGCAAGCAGGAACGCGCCGGTGCAGACCGATGCCACGCGCCGTGTGCGTGCCGCCTGCTGCCGCACCCAGCGCACCAGCCGCGCATCCTTCGACGCCGCGTGCACGCCCTTGCCGCCGGCGACGATCAGCGTGTCGGGATGGCGCGCGGCCGAGCGCAGCGATTCCGCCATCACGACCAGGCCCGACGACGTCTCGACGGGGCCCGCCTCGGCCGCGATGACGCGCGGCGCATAGGGCGCAGGCTGGCCGCGCTCCAGCGCGAGTTCGTTGACGGACGCAAACACCTGCAGCGGCCCCGACACGTCGAGCAACTGGGCACGAGGGAACGCGAGGACCAGGATCGAACGCGGGGCGGCGGGCATGGCGATTGGCTGAAAACGTGGGTGATATGGCAATTTCGCCAAACACTACGCGCCTAGAATCGATCTGTCCATCCCGTGCCGGCAACGGTACGTTCCCCTTCCAAGCGGAGTCCTCGCATGTCCCTGCATATCGGCTTTCTCGTGTTTCCGGGCGTCCAGCAACTCGATCTCACCGGCCCGCACGACGTGCTCGCGTCGCTGCCCGACGCAACCGTCCATCTGGCCTGGAAGTCGCGCGACACCGTCGCGTCGAGCAGCGGGCTCGCGCTCGCGCCGACCTGCACGTTCGACGACTGCCCGCCGCTCGACGTGATCTGCATTCCGGGCGGGATCGGGATCAACGCGCTGCTGCTCGATGCGGAAACGATCGCGTTCGTGCAGCAGCGCGCGGCCGCGGCGCGCTACGTGACGTCGGTCTGCACGGGTGCGCTGCTGCTGGGCGTGGCCGGCCTGCTGCGCGGGCGGCGCGCGACGACGCACTGGGCGTTCCACTCGCTGCTCGAACCGCTCGGCGCGGTGCCGGTGCGCGAGCGCGTGGTGCGCGACGGCAACCTGATCACGGGCGGCGGCGTCACGGCCGGCATCGACTTCGCACTGACGATCGCCGCGGAACTGGCCGGCGAAGAAGAAGCGCAGGCGATCCAGCTGCAACTCGAATACGCGCCCGCGCCGCCGTTCGACGCCGGTTCGCCCGATACCGCGCCGGCAGCGGTCGTGAAGCGCGTCACCGAACGTTCGGCGGCCGGCTTCGCGACGCGCAAGGCGACGATCGAACAGGCGCTGCGCGCGACGTCGCACTGACCGCGGACGCCGGGATACTCACTTGAGGACTCGAAGACAGGAAGACGACGCGCATCCGCGCCGGAGAACCCATCGATGAACATCATCCGCAGCGCCACGTTCACCGCGGACCGCGCGTGGGGCGCGCTCGACATCGCGAACCTGAACGGCATCACGATCCGCCTGCACTGGACCGACCAGCCGTATCGGTGGCACGTGAACGACGGCGAGGAAGTGTTCGCAGTGCTCGACGGTCGCGTCGAGATGCGCTATCGCGAAGCAGGCGTCGAGCGCGCGACGGTGCTTGAAACGGGTGACGTGTTCCACGCATCGGCCGGCACCGAGCACGTCGCGCATCCGCTCGGGGAAGCACGCATCCTCGTGATCGAAACCGAAGGCAGCGCCTGACGGCCGGCGGCCGGGTGTCGATGCCGCGCGGATGGCAGCCGCCTCCGCGCGGCGGGGTTCATCCGGTGATCGTCCCGGTGGCCTGCGACGCGATCAGCTTCGGCTGCGGCGTGCACAGGCACTGGCACAGGTCGTGTTCGAGCGCGACGACCTTGCCCATCACGGTCATCGTCCGCTCGCCGCCGTCGGACACGATCACGCCCGGCGACTTGCAGGCGGCGCAGAACACCGCTGCGCCGAGATACGCGAGTTCGCGTCCGTCGAACGACGAATTGGCGATCCCTTCGAGCACGACGCCGCCGTGGTCGGTCGTGTCGCCCTTCAGAATGAATTTGCGGCTCATGTTGTCGGTTCTTCCCTCGGAGATGCCGCGCAACGCGGCAGCATGGCCCCGCACGGGCAATCGGAATCCGCCCGTCGGTCGCGGGCGTTCCGCGAGCATATCACCGCTCGTCGCGGCCGCCTCCGTCAGAACTTGTGCCGCAGCCCCACGCGCGCCTGGAACTGCCGGTCGTTCGCCGATGCGCCGGGCCCGTTGATCGCGGCGACCGCCGGGCGTCCGGTCGAGTCGGTACCCGACGCACGCTGGTAGACGGCGCTCAGGTACACGTCGGTGCGCTTCGACAGGAAGTAGTCGAGCCCCGCCGCGACCTGATGGTACGTCGCACCGTCGCGGCCGTTCACACCGCCGCCGCGCGTGTAGTCGTACGCGACGCCGCCGAACAGGTAGGGCGTGAACGTGTAGCGCAAGCTGGCCTCGACGTTGTTGAACACCGCATTGCCGGACACACCGCCGGGATTCGGCCCGGACGACAGGTCGCCGAGCCGGCGGAACGACGTGTTCGTATACATCGCGCCGAGCGTGACCGCGCCGATCGCGTAGGTGCCGCCCGCCGCCGCGACCTGCAGCGTATGCGCAGATGCATAGCCTGAATACACCGGCGACAGCATGTTGTTGCCCGGCACGCCGCCCGTGACCGGTGCCGGGCTGCCCGTCGTGCCGAAGAACGACACGTTCGGGTTGCGCGCGTTCAGGTAGCCGGCCGCGACCGTGAGCGGCCCGCGCGTGTAGCCGGCCGTCGTCGACCACACCTGGTTGCGCGTCGCCGCGCCCGCGATGCCGCCCAAGCCGATCATCGCCGCGAAGCGGAACCCGCCGTAGTCGTTGCTCGTGAACTTGATCGCATTGTTGGTCGAGTTCGCGTTGTTCACGTTGTCGAGGTCGCCGGGGTGCGCAACCATGTAGCCGCCGAACAGCGCGGCTGCCTCGAGCGGCCCGAGGAAGTCGACGTTGGTGTCGTACTGGCGCCCGAGCGTGACGGTGCCGAACGGCCCGGACAGTCCGACGAACGCCTTCTTGCCGAAGATCAGCCCACCCTGCCCGAGCTTGCCCGTGCTCGGGTCGAAGCCGTTCTCCAGCGTGAAGACGGCCGTCATCCCGCCGCCGAGATCCTCGACGCCGCGCAGCCCCCAGCGGCTCGCCTGCTGCACGCCGCCCAGCATCCGCCACGCTGGCTTGCCGCTCACCGTGCCGTTCGGGCCGGCAACCGCGAGGTTGCTCGTGTAGGTCAGCCCCTCGTCGATAATGCCGTACAGCGTCACGCTGCTCTGTGCGTGCGCCGCACCCGCGATCAGCGCGACGCCCGCGCCTGCCAACAGCCGTTGTCTCATCGGAAGGTCTCCATTGCGCGGGTCGAATGGCAAAACGCAGGCGTGCGCGTGCCCCGCAGGCGCGCGGCCTGCTCCGGTGCGAACCGGAACCGGTCGGATGTAAGGCGGGAAAGGCGGTCAGCGCATCGCGTCGGCGACGACGGCCGGCGGCACCCAGCGGCGGCCGGCCGCGACTTCGTATGCGTGGCCGAACTGCAGCACGCCCCAGTCGTCGCGGTAGCGGCCGACGATCTGCATGCCGATCGGCAGGCCGGCTGCACCGAAGCCGCACGGCACCGACAGGATCGGCGCCTCGGTCGACGACAGGTACCAGCACACGCGCATCCAGTCGATGTACGAGGTGCTGGCGGCACCCGGCACGTGCGCAGGCGAGCGCAGGTCGACGTCGAACGGCATCACCTGCGTGGTCGGCAGCACATAGAACGCGTAGCGCTGCATGAACGCGCGCATCCGCTCGAACAGGCGCGTCTTGCGCACGAACATGCGGCCGAGATCGGCGGCCGTCAGCGAGCGATGCAGCCGGTATTCGTCGTGAATCTCGGGCTTCAGCACCGCGCGCTGCGCGTCGTCCAGCCCGTCGACCAGCGTGCCGATCATCCACGCACGTTCGATGCGGAACACGTCCTCGGCGTCCGACAGATCGGGATCGTCGAATTCGACTTCGCAGCCGAGCGCCGCGAACACGCGCGCCTGCGCGTCCACCGCACGCGCGATCTCCGGATCGATCGGCACGCCGGGCAGGCCGCGCGACATCGCGATGCGCGTGCCGCGGAAGTCGCGTTCGAGCGGCTGCGCGAAGCGTGCGCCCGGTTCGGCGAGTTCGGTCGCGGTCTCGCCGCTCGGCCCGGCGATCGCGGACAACAGCAGCGCAGTGTCGGCCACGTCGCGCGCCATCGGCCCGTCGACACCGAGTGTCGTCCAGCCATTCAGGTCCGGTGCGCGCGGCACGCGGCCGGGCGACGGCCGCAATCCGACGACGTTGTTCCATGCGGCCGGATTGCGCAGCGAGCCGCCCATGTCGCTGCCGCACGCAAGCGGGTTCATCCCGCACGCGAGCGCAGCGGCCGCACCGCCGCTGCTGCCGCCCGCGGAGCGAGTCAGGTCCCACGGGTTGCGCGTCGCGCCGAACACGTCGTTGAACGTATGCGAACCGGCGCCGAACTCGGGCGTGTTCGACTTGCCGATCATCAGCGCACCGGCGCTCGCGCAACGGCGCACGACGAGCGCGTCGTGCTGCGGCACGTGATCGGCGAACGAACGCGAGCCGTACATGGTGCGCACGCCGCGTGTCGCGGTGAGATCCTTCTGCGACACCGGCAGCCCGTGCAACGGCCCCTGCCATTCACCGCGCATCCAGCGTGCATCGATGTCGCGCGCACGGGCGCGCAGCAGGTCGGGATCGACGACGGTCACGAGCGCGTTCACGCGCGGGTTGACCGTCGCGATCCGAGCGAGATGCGCGTCGAGCAGGTCGCATGCGCCGATCGCCCGCTTCTTCAGCAGGTCAAGCATCGTGCAGGCGGACAAGTCGCACAGGTCGCCGGCCATCACGTCGACGGACTGGGACGAAAACGAACGCGAAAGCGAAGCGGTGGCAGTCATACGGTTCCGGAAGCAAGCAGAAAGGGAGGACGCGGTATCGGGCGCAGTCGGTCACGCATCGCGATCGCTGCGATCCGACGCGAACGCAAGCGCGACGAGCGACAGCACGCCGCAGACGATCACGTACCACGCGGGCGCGGCCGGATTGCCGGTCGCGCCGATCATCCACGTGACGATGAACTGCGCGAAACCGCCGAAGATCGACACGCCGCCCGCATACGCGATCGACAGCGCAGTCGCACGCGTGCTCTTCGGAAACAGCTCGGCGAGGATCACACCGTTCGCGCCGGCGTTGATCGAGTGCAGCGCGGCGAGCAGCATCACGACCGCATACATCGTCGCGATCGATGGCACCGCGCGCATCAGCCAGAAGCCCGGCAGGATCAGCACGGTCAGCGCAATGCGCGACCACAGCGCGACACGCTTGCTGCCGGTGCGGTCCGACAGACGCCCGCCGATCGGCGCGGCGACGAACATCACGGCGCCGGACAGGATCCCGCACCACAGCGCGGTATCCATCGGCAGGTGCAGCACCTTGACCGCATACGTCGACATGTAATACAGCACGATGAAGTGCGCGGCCGTGCCGCCGATCACGAGGCCGAGCGCGGTCAGCACGGCCGCGCCGTCGCGCCGCAGCACGGTGCCGAGTACGGCCGACGAACGCCGCGCGGCCGCGGCCGGCGCGTGCTGTTCGATCCCGTTGAAGCGCGCGCGCAGGTAAAGGCCGACCGGCGCGATCAGCACACCGAGCAGGAACGGTACGCGCCAGCCCCACGATTCGAGCGAGGCCGCGTCGAGGAAATGCGACAGCAGGAAGCCCACGAACGAACCGGCGAGTGCCGCGGCGCCCTGGCTCGCGAATTGCCAGCTCGTGTAGTAGCCGCGCTCGCCGGCCGGCGCGCGCTCGGCGAGCAGCGACGTCGATACGCCCACCTCGCCGCCGGCCGAAAAGCCCTGCAGCAGCCGCGCGACGACCACCAGCACGGGGGCCATCATGCCGATCTGCGCATAGGTCGGCATCACGCCGATCATTCCGGTGCCGATCGCCATCGTGACGAGCGTGAGGTTCATCGCGGGCACGCGGCCGAAGCGGTCGGCTACGAGCCCGATCACGACGCCGCCGACCGGCCGCGCGATGAAACCGACACCGAAGGTCGCGACCGACATCAGCAACTGCTGCTGCGCGGATACCGCCGGAAAGAACAGTTTGCCGAGCAGCACCGCGAAGAAGCTGAACACGGTGAGATCGAAGAATTCAAGACCGTTGCCGATCGTGATCGCGACAATCAACTGACGATTGGACGGGGATGCGGCAACGTTGCCGACATGCCCGCAGACCATGCTGTCCGCTCGGGGCGCCTTCATGAAGGTGTGTCTCCGTACTGGTTGTGCGTGTCGTGTGCGCGGCCCGTTCGACGGCCTGCGCATGCAGTCTAGGCATTCAAAAACTGCAGCCCGGAGCGACATTTTTCGATCGTGATAACGCATGGTTATCGCGCGCTTTGAATGCGGCGGCGCGGTGTAGGATGGGAATGTCGCCACTGCCGCCGCGCCCCGCCACGCCGTGAAACACCACCAGCTCCGGGCGCTCGCCGCCATCGCCGAACACGGCAGCCTGCGCGCGGCCGCACGCGCGATCCACCTGTCGCAGCCCGCACTGACGAAGGCGATCCGCGAACTCGAACTCGATCTCGGCGTGCCGCTCGTCACCCGCAATGCACGCGGGGCGCAACTCACGCGTTTCGGGCAGGCCGTCCATGCGCGGGCGCGGCTGATCCTCGCGGAGATGCAGCACGCGCGCGACGACGTGATCCAGTTGTCGGGAGGCAAGGAAGGCGCGCTCGCCTGCGCGCTGACGCCGCTGATGTCGCTCGGTTTCCTGCCGGCCGCGCTCGACGCATTCCGGCAGCGGATGCCGACGATCCGCCTCGACGTACGCGAAGGCTTTCTCGACACCGCGCTGCCGCGCCTGCGCGACGGCTCGCTCGACTTCGTGATCGCGATCGTCGACGCGACGCGGCTATCGCCGGAATTCGCGTTCCGGCCGCTGCTTGAATCGGAATTGATCCTGATGACGCGCGCGAGCAATCCGCTGCGTCACTGCACCTCGCTCGCGCAGTTGCAGGACGCGCAATGGGTGCTCAACACGTCGCCGGAAAGCATCGGCCGGCTGCTGCAGGACGTGTTCGTCGCGCACGGCTATCCGGCGCCGCAGCCGATCGTCGAATGCACGTCGTTCAGCGCGGCGTTTTCGCTGTCGGTGCATACCGACACCGTGTCCTGCGTGCCGCAGAGCTTCCTGGAGGTCGACTGGATTCGCGAGCGGATGGTCGCGATCGACATCGAGGAGACGATTCCGGCCGTGTCGGTCGGTGTGCTCACGCGCCGCGATGCGCTGAACACGCTTGCATGCGATTACCTGATCCACTGTTTCGTCGAGGCCGTACGCCGGCACGATCGCGCGACGCTGCTGTGGCGATAGCGGCGCGGCAGGCGAGACGCGGCGCCGCTCAGACGAACAGCGCGATGCACAGCGCGGCGCCGCACAGATACGTGCCGAGCGCGCCGACGAAACGCACGGGATTCGGATTGGCCATCGTCGGCCACGCAAGCAGGCCGATCACGATCAGGCAGCGGCACGCAGTCGCCGCGACGATCAGCGCCAGGATCGCGCGCGATGGCGCGTGTGTGCCGAAATAGAGAAACAGCACCGCGAGAAACGGCGCGTATTCGGCCGTGTTGCCGTGCGCGCGCACGATCTTGTGCAACCCGTTCGCCGGATCGGGCGCGCACCCGGAGCTGGTGGCGCACCGGAAGCGCGCGACGGACACGACGAGCCCGAGCCCGAACAGCAACAGCCCGAGAATGGCCGTGCAAACGAGCGCGACGGGATGGATCGGCATGGGACTCCCGGCAAAAGCGGAAATGCGCCGCATAGCCAATGATCGTACCCGTGACCGACACGCGCGACCATCACGGAAACCCGCAGCATCGCCGTGCGCCGGACACAATTTTACGGTCGGGTTCCGATCCCAATTGCCGCTCCGCCGCACCGCACGGAACCGGTGCATTGCCCGCCTGCCCTGCCGCCCGGGCCTGCCCGCCGACACGACGTGCCACGCAGCCTCTCGGCACGAAACCGGCAGACGTTACGCCGCGACGGCATGCACCACCGCAATGCAACGCAGGTGACAGCGCGTCGCAGGCACGCGCGTTGCGCCGACGCATCTCGGTAGTGAACGCCCTTGGCAGCCCGCTGCGGAGGACTACACTAATCCTTAATGGGGTGCGGCCGGAGCCCGCGCCTTCAGGGAGACGCCGCCATGAATCGGCCGCTGAATCGTATCCTGCCGCGCGTGACCGGTCCCGCATCGGTCTGGACGTGGGTCAAGTGGTCTTTGCTGGCCGCGCTGCTGATCGCCGTGGCGATCGTCGCGCGACTCGTGCAGAGCGAGATCGAAACGTCCCGGCTGCAGGCGCACTACCTGTCCGAGCTCACCCGCGATGTCGGCTACACGGTCGAGACGGGCCCGAGCGATCACATCCGCTTCCCCGCGAACGGCCCATACGACCAGCGCCTCGGCTACTCGATGATTCCGGCGTTTCAGGAGCGGCTGTTCGCGCGCGGCTTCGTCGTCAGCAAGCAGGCGCGCGATTCGCAGCGGATGCTGTCGCTCGGCGATCGCGGGCTGTTCCTCCCGTTCGACGAGAAAGACCAGGCGGGCCTGATGCTGTTCGACTCGACCGGCGCGCCGCTGTTCGCGACCGTGTTCCCGCAGCGCGTCTACGCCGACTTCGACCGGGTGCCGCGCGTGGTGGTCGATTCGCTGCTGTTCATCGAGGATCGCTACCTGCTTGACGCGAACGAACCGAACCGCAACCCGGCGATCGACTGGGGGCGCTTCAGCCGCGCGGTCGCCGACCAGGCGCTGCACGTCGTCAACCGCCATCAGGCGCGCCCGGGCGGCAGCACGCTCGCGACGCAGATCGAGAAGTTCCGCCACTCGCCCGAGGGCCGCACCGCGACACCGCCCGAGAAGCTGCGACAGATCGCGTCGGCGTCGGTGCGCGCGTACCTGAACGGCCCGCAGACGATGCTCGCGCGCCGCACCCTCGTCGTGCGCTACCTGAACTCGGTGCCGCTGGCCGCGCGGCCGCACATCGGCGAAATCACCGGTATCGGCGACGGTCTCGCCGCGTGGTACGGCCGCGACTTCAACGACGTGAACCGGATCCTGTCCGCGCCGACGACCGGCGACAACGTCGACGAACAGGGCAAGACGTTCCGCGAGGTGCTGTCGCTGATCATCGCGCAGCGCGCACCGTCGTACTTCCTCAACCGCGGCTACCCGGCGCTGCAGAAGCTGACCGACAGCTACCTTCGGCTGCTGTCGAACGGCGGCGTGATCTCGCCCGCGCTGCGCGACGCCGCGCTGAACGCGCAGATCGAACGCAGCGCGCCGCCGGCCGCGGCGCACGTGCAGTCGTTCGTGTCGCGCAAGGCCGTGACGTCCGCGCGCGCGTCGCTGCTGTCGGCGCTCGGCATCAGCGACCTGTACCAGCTCGACCAGTTCGACCTGCAGGCGACCAGCACGCTCGACAACGGCGTGCAGCAGGCCGTCGCCGAACGGCTCGCCCAGGCGTCGACGCGCGACGGGGCGCAGAAGGCCGGCCTGTACGGTTTCGAGATGCTCGCGCCGAAGGACGACCCGTCGCACCTCACGTACAGCTTCACGCTGTACGAACACCGCAACGGCGCGAACCTGCTGCGCGTGCAGACCGACAGCGTGAACGAGCCGTTCGACGTGAATCGCGGCGGCCGCATCAACCTCGGCTCGACCGCGAAACTGCGTACGCTGATCACCTACCTGCAGATCGTGTCCGACCTGCATGCGCGCTACGCGAACCTGTCGAACGCGGAACTGGCGCGCGTGAAGCCCGACCCGATCGACGGGCTGTCGCACTGGGCGCTCGACTACCTGTCGCATACGCGCGACCGCTCGCTGCAGGCGATGCTCGACGCGGCCGTCGAACGCAAGTATTCGGCGAGCCCCGACGTGTTCTACACGGGCGGCGGCGCGCAGGTGTTCTCGAACTTCGAGAAGTCGGACAACGGCCGTATCCTGACGCTGCACACGGCGTTCGAGCATTCGGTCAACCTCGTGTTCGTGCGGCTGATGCGCGACATCGTCCACTACGAGACGCTGCAGGCGGCCGGCCCGTCATCGTCATGGCTCGGCGACCCCGAGCAGCGCCGGCATTACCTGCAGCAGTTCGTCGACGGCGAAAGCCAGGTCTACGTGAAGCGCTACTACACGCGCTATGCGGGCAAGGCGCCCGACGACGCGCTCGCGCTGATGCTGAAGGACGTGCGCAAATCGCCGCCGAAGATCGCGACGGTGTTGCGCAGCGTCGCGCCGAACGAATCGCTCGCGTGGTTCGACGCGCAGATGCGCATGCAACTGAAGGGCACGCCGGCCGCAACGCTGTCCGACGACGATCTCGCCAGGCTCTATGCGAAATACGCGATCGACCGCTTCAACCTCAACGATCGCGGCTATATCGCGAGTGTGCATCCGCTCGCGCTGTGGACGCTCAACTACCTGCGCGCGCATCCGGCGGCGTCGCTCGCCGACGTCCAGCGCGACAGCCGCGACGCACGTTTCTACACGTACTCGTGGCTGTACAAGACGCGCTACCACGCGACCCAGGACCGCCGCATCCGCCGCATGGTCGAGCTGCGCGCGTACGCGGAAATCACGAAGTCGTGGCGCGCGCTCGGCTACCCGTTCGCGGAAGTCACGCCGTCGTACGCGGCCGCGATCGGCGCATCGGGCGACCAGCCCGACGCACTCGCGAAGCTGATCGGCCTGATTGCGAACGGTGGCCGGAAGGCGCCGACCGAGACGATCACGCGGCTCGACTTCGCGAAAGGCACGCCGTACGAAACGCACTTCGAGCGCGCGGTCGCCCGGCCGCAGCCGATGCTGTCGCCGGAGATCGTCAACGTGGCGCACACGCTGCTGCGCGACGTCGTGCTCAACGGCACCGCGCGCCGCCTCGCGGGCGGCTTCACGCTGCCCGACGGCAAGACGCTCGACGTGTACGGCAAGACGGGCACGGGCGACCAGCGCTTCAACGTCTATGCGCGCGGCGCGCGGCTGATCGAGTCGCGCAAGGTGAACCGCAGCGGCACGTTCGTGTTCGTGCTCGGCGACCGGTTCTTCGGGGTCCTGACCGCAACGGCGCACGAGCCGTATGCGGCGCGCTACGACTTCACGAGCGCGATGGCCGTGCAGTTGCTGAAGTCGATGGCGCCGGCGCTCGCGCCGCTGATCGAGCGCCCGGCCGGCACGCGCGCCGCAGGCCCCGCCCCGCAGGCGGAAACGCCCGCGCCGGGCGCCGCGATCGCGCAACCGTCCTGACGGCCGCGCGCCGGTTCATGCGCCGGCGCACCGCACAGTGCGAGCGGCCGTCGTAGTGCGTGACCGGCAGTGCATCGATATCGACATCCTCGAGACAGCGCACGTTGATCGCGGCCATCGCGGTGCCGTTCGGGTGGACGCCCTCGCCGAACGTGTGAATCCCGCAGCGCTTGCAGAAGCGGTGCTGGATCACGTGCTTGTTGAACATGTAGGTGGCGAGATGTTCGTCGGGCGTGAAGAGCGTCATGTGGTCGCGCGGCACGAACCACATCAGCGCGCCCTTGCGCCGGCAGATCGAGCAGTTGCACGCCATCACGCCCTGCAGGTCGCCTTCCGCCTCGAACTTCACGTCGCCGCAGTGACAGCTTCCGCGATAAAGCATGTTCGTCTCCCGGTGCGGCCCGTGCGCATCGACGGCGCCCCGGCGGAACACCGTTGGCCGGGCCGATCCAAGCGGGTACAGTAGCGCCCACATGCGCCGCACGCAATGTCCGTGCGGCGCCCGTCCCGCCCCTGTCCAACCCAAGGAAAACCGTCATGCTCGAACTGCGCCCCGGCTGCGAATGCTGCGACAAGGACCTGCCGCCCGATTCGGCCGATGCACGCATCTGTACGTTCGAATGCACGTTCTGCGCGACCTGTGCCGACGACGTGCTGAAGGGCCGCTGCCCGAACTGCGGCGGCGACCTGGTCGCGCGCCCGCGGCGGCCGGCGAGCCTGCTCGCGAAGTACCCGGCGTCCACCGAACGCATCCACAAGCCGGGCGGCTGCGCGAACGCCTGACGGCGCCGCACGGCCCGCCCCTCCCGTCACGACATCTCGATCCGCGCGCGCGTCACCGCGAGCAGCGCGGCCATCGCGCGGCGCGCACCGTCCTCGTCGCGCACGCGGATCGCATCGCTGACGGCCGTATGCTCGGCGAGCGACGCGTTGTACACGTCCGCACGGCGCGCATTCAGATGCAGTTGCGCTTCGAGCGTCCGATCGATCAACGTGCCGAGCGGCACCAGCAGTTCGTTGCCGCCGGCCTCGAGCACGCTAAGGTGAAAGCGCAGGTCGGCGCGCACCCATTCGTCGACGTTGCGCGCGGCGGCCATCGCGTGCGCCGCGCCGTCGATCGCGTCGAACGTCTCCGGCGTATGCATGCGCGCGGCGAGCGCGGCCGCGTACGGCTCGACCATCTCGCGCATTTCCTGCAGCTTCAGCGCAAACGCGACCGGCGGCGCGACCCGCGCGTACCAGTCGAGCAGGTCGGCGTCGAGCAGGTTCCATACGCCGCGCGGCCGCACGCGCGTGCCGATCTTCGGCCGCGACTCGACGAGCCCCTTCGACGTGAGCGTACGCAGCGCCTCGCGCATCACCGTGCGGCTCACGCCGTACATCACCATCAGGTCGGGCTCCCTCGGCAACAGCGACTCGGGCGGGTAGTCGCCGCGCAGGATCGCCGTGGCGAGCCGGAAGGCCGTCTGTCCATGCAGGTCGCGTCGAATGATCGTTCTCCGTTATGCCGGTACCCGGGCGTGCCGGCTGCCCACTATCTGCACAATAGTGCTATTAATACTATTTTTTATCGGGCTGCGCTAGGATGACCGCGAAAACATGCGACCGCGCGCCGCGCCCGACTGTCCGCGCCGGTCAACCCTGGAGACTCGCACCGTGAAAATCACCCGCCTCGAAACCTTCGTCGTCCCGCCGCGCTGGCTGTTCCTCAAGATCGAAACCGACGAAGGGATCGTCGGCTGGGGCGAACCGGTCGTCGAGGGTCGCGCGCACACGGTCGAGGCGGCCGTGCACGAACTCGCCGACTATCTGGTCGGCCGCGATCCGCTGCTGATCGAGGATCACTGGCAAGTGATGTACCGCGCGGGCTTCTACCGCGGCGGCCCGATCACGATGAGCGCGATCGCGGGCGTCGACCAGGCATTGTGGGACATCAAGGGCAAGCATCACGGCGTACCCGTGCACGCGCTGCTCGGCGGCCAGGTGCGCGATCGCATCAAGGTGTATTCGTGGATCGGCGGCGACCGCCCGAGCGACGTCGCGAACAATGCGCGCGCGGTGGTCGAGCGCGGCTTCAAGGCCGTGAAGATGAACGGCTCCGAGGAGCTGCAGATCGTCGACACCTACGACAAGGTCGAGCAGGTGATCGCGAACGTCGCGGCGGTGCGCGACGCGGTCGGCCCGCACGTCGGGATCGGCGTCGACTTCCACGGCCGCGTGCACAAGCCGATGGCGAAGGTGCTCGCGAAGGAGCTCGACCCGTACAAGCTGATGTTCATCGAGGAGCCGGTGCTGTCGGAGAACGCCGAGGCGCTGCGCGACATCGTCAACCAGACCAACACGCCGATCGCGCTCGGCGAGCGGCTCTACTCGCGCTGGGATTTCAAGCACATCCTCGCGGGCGGCTACGTCGACATCATCCAGCCGGACGCGTCGCACGCGGGCGGCATCACCGAGTGCCGCAAGATCGCGACGCTCGCGGAGAGCTACGACGTCGCGCTCGCGCTGCACTGCCCGCTTGGGCCGATCGCGCTCGCCGCGTGCCTGCAGCTCGACGCGGTCAGCTACAACGCGTTCATCCAGGAGCAGAGCCTCGGCATCCACTACAACCAGGGCAACGACCTGCTCGACTACCTGCGCAACCCCGAGGTGTTCCGCTACGAGGACGGCTTCGTCGCAATCCCGCAGGGCCCGGGGCTCGGCATCGACGTGAACGAGGAGAAAGTGCGCGAGATGGCGAAGACGGGGCACCGCTGGCGCAACCCGGTGTGGCGTCACGAGGACGGCAGCGTCGCCGAGTGGTGAGCGCGATGCACGGCGTGCGGCTTCGGCCCGCGCAGTAGGTATCGATTCGAAAACGGCTGCCCGACAGGCAGCCGTTTTTGCATGCGCGGTGCGACACCGGGCATGTGCCGGGTGCGCGACGGCGGCCTTGCACCGCGCCGCGCGAGCCCTGCCGTCAGCCGAGTGCCGCGAACCCCGGCACGCTGAACGACAGCACGGCGGCTGCGACGAACACGCCGATCATCGTCAGCGCTTCGAGATGCAGGATGTTGCGGAACGTGTACGCATCCTCGGTCGATGCGGTGCGGCGCAGGCGCGGCAGCGCCGCGAAGCGGTTCAGGCCACCGAGCACGAGCGCGAGCGCGACGAGCAGCAGCTTCAGCAGCAACACGCGCCCCCACGTGCTGCCGTCGAGCGGTGCGAGCGAACCGCCGAGCCCGCGGATCGCATTGAGCGCGCCGGTGCCGAGCACGAAGACGAGCGCGATGATCGACGTGCGCGAAAGATGCTGGCCGATGCGGATCAGCGCACCACGCGCGACCGACGAACCAAGCGCGGGCAGCACCGCGAGCCCGCCCGCGAGCACGAGGCCGCCCCACACGGCCGTCGCGAGCAGATGCAGCGTCTGCACGCCGACCGCCGCGGACAGCGCGCCCGTATCGGCCGCATGGCCGAGCGACGCCTTGCCGGCCGCGACCACGATCACGGCGAGCCACAGCACCGCGTGTGCGACCGGGCCCTCCGGCTTCGCCAGCGCGACGATCGCGAGCACCACGGCGCCGGCGAACGCGACGCTCCATGCGAAGCCCGTATGCGTCTGCGTCAGCATCACCGGAATGGCGGCGAACGCGCCGCCGAGCCCCGCCCCGCTCATCGTCGCGGCCTCGTAGACGAGCCAGCCGAGATCCGCGAGCACCAGCGCCAGCGCCGCCGCGACCAGCGAATGTTGCGCGCGCAGCCACGCGGGATGCGACGGCGCGATGACCGGACGCGCACCGTCCTTGCCGAGCCATGCCTTGAGCAGCGCCGAGCCGACCGCCATCGCGAACGCCGCGTCCATCAGCGCCGCGAGCGCGACCTGACCGATCCACAAGCTGTCGAACTTCATCGCGCACACCCTCCCGAAAGCGGCAGGCCGACGAAGTGGCGGCAACGGGATGGACAGCGTGAGAAAGGCAACGGCACGGTAGAAAACGTCATCGATGAATCCGGAAACGGGAGAAATGACTGGACCTGCGGCGGAGGCGGCGCCGCGCGACCCGCGAGTGTACGGTCTTCGATGGTGAAAACGCACGCCGGTTCACACCGACGCGTCGCAATGCGCGTCAAATTGTCGCAAGTCGCAAACGGACAGGAACCGATGTCGTTCTGTCAAATAGCCGTCATTACCCATCGATGATAGAATGCCGCGTCGCAGCAGCCCGGCTGCCCTGCCGTCATGCGCCGAGCCGATCGTAGCCCGGACAACAGGTCCCCGTCGAATAAACATGGAGTCTCGTGTGTCTTCAAGACGCCTCTTCCGTCCGCTGCTCGCCGTTCTGATGTTCGGCGGCGCGGGCCTTATGAGCGCTGCCCAAGCGCAGACCAAGCCCACGGAGCAAGCGCACGCCCAGCAGGCGCCGCTCAAGGCACCCGATACCATGGCCGAGCGCGTGCGCGGCTGTACGGCTTGCCATGGCGTCCATGGCCAGGGCACGGACAACGACTACTTCCCGCGTCTTGCCGGCAAGCCGGCCGAGTACCTGTACAACCAGCTCGTCAACTTCCGTGACGGCCGGCGCAAGTACCCGCCGATGAACTACCTGCTGACGTACCTGAACGACGACTACCTGCGTGAAATGGCCGAGCACTTCTCGGCCGAACGCCCGCCGTACCCGGCGCCGGCGAAGCCGACGCTGCCGGCCGCGACGCTCGCGCGCGGCAAGCAGCTCGTCACGCAGGGCGACCCGTCCCGCAAGCTGCCGGCCTGCGTGGCCTGCCACGGCGCGACGCTGACCGGCATGCAGCCGGCGATCCCGGGCCTGGTCGGCCTGCACGCCGACTACCTGAGCGCGCAGATCGGTGCATGGCGTTCGGGCAACCGTCACGCGAAGGCGCCTGACTGCATGCATGACGTCGCTTCGAAGCTTTCCGACGAAGACGTGACGGCCGTGACCGCATGGCTTGCCGCGCAACCGGCGCCCGCCAACCCCGTGCCGGCTCCGGCGCGTTCGATGAAGACTCCGCTCGCCTGCGGCAGCGAACCGCAATAAGGCAAGGGAGACAGACACAATGAAACGCAAGTCCCTGTTTGCACTCTCGGCCGTCGCGATCATCGCGGCTGCCGCCCTCGTGCCGGTCCTGTGGCCGGGCAACGACACGCTGCACGGCGCCTCCGCCGTCGCGGCCACGCCGGCCGACCAGGCCGCGCTGATCAAGAAGGGCGAGTACCTCGCGCGCGTCGGCGACTGTATCGCGTGCCACACCGTGCGCGGCGGCAAGTCGTTCGCGGGCGGCCTGCCGATGGCGACGCCGTTCGGCACGATGTACACGCCGAACATCACGCCGGACGACAAGGACGGCATCGGCAAGTGGACGTCGGACGACTTCTACCGCGCGATGCACACCGGTCGTTCGAAGGACGGCAGCCTGCTCTACCCGGGCTTCCCGTTTGCGAGCTACACGAAGGTCACGCGTGCGGATTCGGACGCGATCTACGCGTACCTGCGCTCGGTCGCGCCGGTGTCGGTGCCGAGCCGTCCGCATGAACTGAAGTTCCCGTTCAACAACCGCAACCTGCTGATCGGCTGGCGTACGCTGTTCTTCAAGGAAGGCGAATACAAGCCGGATCCGACCAAGTCGGTCGAATGGAACCGCGGCGCGTACCTCGTCGAAGGCCTCGGCCACTGCTCGATGTGCCACACGTCGATCAACATGATGGGCGGCCCGGTGACCTCGTCGGCGTTCGCAGGCGGCCTGATCCCGCTGCAGAACTGGTATGCGCCGTCGCTGACGAACGACAAGGAACTCGGCCTCGGCGACTGGCACGTGCAGGAGCTGTCCGACCTGCTGCAGGCCGGCGTGTCGCAGAAGGGTGCGGTATTCGGCCCGATGGCGGACGTGGTCCACAACAGCCTGCAGTACATGACCGACGAAGATACGCGCGCGATGTCGACGTACCTGAAGTCGATCCCGCAGAAGGCTGAAGCGCCGAAGAACATGCAGTACGAGCCGTCGAAGCAGTTCGGCAACGCGCTGTTCGAGCAGGGCAAGAAGATCTACGCGGACAACTGCGCGACCTGCCACGCCGAAAACGGCGCAGGCAAGCCGCCGGCGTATCCGCCGCTCGCGGGCAACCACTCGATCATGATGGAATCGGCAGTCAACCCGATCCGCATGGTGCTGAACGGTGGCTATCCGCCGAGCACGTTCAAGAATCCGCGTCCGTACGGGATGCCGCCGTTCGCACAGTCGCTGTCGAACCAGGAGGTTGCGGCGGTCGTCACGTATATCCGGGTGTCGTGGGGTAACAACGGTACGCCGATCTCGCCGCAACAGGTGAGCGACCTGCGTTCCGCGCCGCTCGACTAAGAAGCGGCTGACACACACGGGGCGCGGCTGCGGGAAACCGCGGCCGCGCCCTTTTGCATTTTGCATTTTGCGATGTCACCTCCCGCGCGGGCCGCGCGAGACGTCGCTGATCATAAAACTGAAGAGTGGTATCTATGTCTTTCGAATCTCTCGGCTTGGCCGAACCGCTGGTCAAGGCGGTCAACGAACTCGGCTACACGTCGCCGACCCCGATCCAGCAACAGGCGATCCCGGCCGTCCTCGGCGGCGGCGACCTGCTCGCCGGCGCGCAGACGGGCACCGGCAAGACCGCCGGCTTCACGCTGCCGATCCTGCAACGCCTGCATACGTTCTACGCGGAACATCGCGGCGCGAAGCGCGCCGTGCGCGCGCTGATCCTCACGCCGACGCGCGAACTCGCCGCCCAGGTCGAGGAAAGCGTCCGTGCGTACAGCAAGTACGTGAAGCTGCGCTCGACCGTGATGTTCGGCGGCGTCAGCATCAATCCGCAGATCGATGCGCTCAAGCGCGGTGTCGACATCGTCGTCGCGACGCCGGGCCGCCTGCTCGATCACATGCAGCAGAAGACGATCGACCTGTCGGACCTCGACATCCTCGTGCTCGACGAAGCCGACCGGATGCTCGACATGGGTTTCATCCACGACATCAAGCGCGTGCTCGCGAAGCTGCCGCCGCAGCGCCAGAACCTGCTGTTCTCGGCCACGTTCTCCGATGAAATCAAGGCGCTCGCCGACAGCCTGCTCGACTCGCCCGCGCTGATCGAGGTCGCACGCCGCAACACGACCGCCGAAAGCGTCGCGCAGAAGATCCACCCGGTCGACCGCGACCGCAAGCGCGAACTGCTCACGCACCTGATCCGCGAACACAACTGGTTCCAGGTGCTCGTGTTCACGCGCACGAAGCACGGCGCGAACCGGCTCGCCGAGCAACTGACGAAGGACGGCATCAGCGCGATGGCGATCCACGGCAACAAGAGCCAGTCGGCCCGCACGCGCGCGCTGGCGGAGTTCAAGAACAGCACGCTGCAGGTGCTCGTCGCGACCGATATCGCCGCGCGCGGGATCGACATCGACCAGTTGCCGCACGTCGTCAACTTCGACCTGCCGAACGTGCCGGAAGACTACGTGCACCGGATCGGCCGCACGGGCCGCGCGGGTGCGACCGGCGAAGCCGTGTCGCTCGTGTGCGTCGACGAGAAGCAGCTGCTGCGCGACATCGAGCGGCTGATCAAGCGCGAGATTCCGCAGGAAGTGATCGCGGGCTTCGAACCCGATCCGAACGCGAAGCCGGAGCCGATCCAGCAGCGTCGCGGGCAGCAGCAGCCGCGCGGCGGTGGCGGTGGCGGCGGCAATCGCCAGCCGCGCGCAGGCGGCTCAGGCCAGCCGGCCGCGAAACGCGACGGCAATGCGCAACCGAAGGCTTCCCAGCAGAAGGCCGCGAAGCCGCGCACGCAAGGCCAAGGCGGCGCCGGCGGCAACGGCGGGCGTCCGGCCGGTGGCGGCAACAGCGCACGCCCGGCGAACGGCAATGCCGCGCACGCGAACCGCAACCGCTCGTCGCGCAGCGGCCAGCGCGGTCACTGAAGCCGTGCGGCTGCGCGCCGCAGGTGCTCGACCTGGCGTTGCCAGCGCGCGAGCACCTCGGTGCGCTCCCCTTCCAGCGTGAACGTGACACCTGTCGCGAGACGCGCATAGCCGACCCGCTGCGCATCGCCGTGCGCGATCGTCGCAGCGAATCCGGCCAGTCCGCCGAAGTCTCCCTCGAGCGGCTCCATCCTCAATTGCGCCTGAAAGAACGCGCCGTCCGCGACGAGCGTCAACGCGGCCGACCGCCGTTGCGCGATCGCACGCGCCGCACGCGATTGCGGCCAGAGCGCCAGCAGCAGCGTGCGCGCATCGTGTGCATAGATTTCGCCGACGCCGAGCAGCGTCGTGCGCAATTGACCATCGTCGGTCGCGACGATCAGCGAAGCGGCGAAGTCGGCATGACGCTCGAGCGCGGTACCGTCGAACAACGAGACGACGGCCGGCGGCCACGCGTCGAACGTCCATTGTTCAAGCGCGTGGCGATGGGTGTCGGTCATGATGGCGTGGCCCCGGTAGATGAGCGGATGAAGAAGCCGCAGCATACGCGCGTCGGGCCGCGCTGCGGCGATCAGCGCAGGAACACGTGCCGCGTGATCTTCGTGAGCGGATAGTGGACGCCCGGCTGGATCTTCGCGGGCAGGTCGAGCGGCTTGAGCAGCATCTTCACGCACATGTCGGCCGACAGGTTGCGCCGCACGAGCGTGCTGATGCGCGCGGCGCGTTCGCGGTTGTACTGGCTGTCGCCGACACGATCCGGATAACGCACCGCGAACACATGGCGCAGCGCGATCTCCGAATCCTCGTTCTTGATTTCCATCACGCGGCGTGCCAGTGCGCCGAGCACCGCAAGGCGGCCATTGCCTTCGACCTGGTTGTACTTCTTGAAGAACTTGAAGAAGTGCTTGTAGTGGCGCACTTCGTCGGTGCGGATGTTGTCCGTGATTTCCTTCAGCACGGGCTCGTCCGAGCACTCGTTGATCGCACGATAGAGCGTGGCCGTGCCCGTCTCGACGACGCAGCGCGCGACCATCTCGAGCGCGCGGGTCTTCTCGAACGCCTCGACCTTGCAGGTCTGCGAATACTCGGCGAAGAAGTTCGCGAACGCGGTATCCCAGTCGAACTCCGGCCACACGTGCGCGATGTACGCCTTCAGCGCGCGCCCGTGCTGCAATTCTTCGTGCTCCCATGCATTGTTGAGCCATGCGGAGACTTCCGGATCGTCGTTGAAGAACTGGCTCAGATTGCTCGTGTAGAGATCCGAGCCGCTTTCGATGAACGACGACGCGCACAGCAGCAACAGCAGATCCTCGTTCGCGGCGGCACGCTGACGATCGATCCGGTTCAGGTCGATGTCCTCGATTCGCCACGGCATCACATGCGTCGTTTTGGTGTCCATGGTGGTGCGCTCCCAGTCGTCGCGCGGGGGCCGGCCCATGCCTTCGGCACAGGCGCCGACCTTCCCGCAGGCGGCGTTTTACTTGCGTTTATAGTGGATTGGTCCGGCCGAACCATGCTGGCATCTTAGCCGGACTTTGATGTTCGTGCTCCAAAGCACTGACCATGCCCGACAAGCGCAGTTCCACGGCGTCTGTTGCCGTTCGTTAGACGAGTCCTTCAAACCGCTTGCGCCCGCCCGGCGATACGGGCGACCGCCAACGAAACGGGCGGCCGCTCGGCCGCCCGCAAAACGCACGACATGCCGGCGAAAGCCGGCGGCAATCCGTCAGAAACCGGCCGCCAGGCCGTCGCGGCGGCTGTCGCTCGCGGCCACGTAGCCGCGCTCGCGATCGTCACGGTCGAGACGCCAGATGAACTGCCCCGAACCGAAATCCATGTAAGGATCGTCGATCGACTTGATCGTATGGCCGCGTGCGGCCAGCGCGTCGACAGTCGCCCGATTCATCGTTGCCTCGACGTCGAGCGTGAAGTCGCGGTTGACCTTCCAGCGCGGCGCATCGCAGGCCGCCTGCGGTTGCTGCCCATAGCCGAGCATCCGCACGACGGTCTGCAGGTGCCCTTGCGGCTGCATGTCGCCGCCCATCACGCCGAAGCTCATCACGGCCTCGGTTCGACCATCGACCTCCTCGGTGACGAACGCCGGGATGATCGTGTGGAACGGCCGCTTGCCGCCCGCGACGACATTCGGCGAAGCCGGGTCCATCGAGAAGCCGTGCCCGCGATTCTGCAGCGCGATGCCGGTGCCGGGCACGACGAGCCCCGAGCCGAAACCCATGTAGTTCGACTGGATGAAGCTCACCATCATCCCGCGTTCGTCGGCCGCCGACAGGTAGATCGTGCCGCCCGAATGCGGCCGGCCGGCGGCGAAGTGCGTCGCGCGCGCGGGATCGATCAGCTTCGCGCGTTCGGCGAGATACGCGTCGTCGAGCATCTGTTCGGGTGTGAGCTCCATCGCGCGCGGATCGGCGACGTAGCGATAGACATCGGCGAACGCGAGCTTCATCGCCTCGATCTGCAGATGCTGCGAGTCGGCCGAATCGACTGGCCATTCGGTCACGCCCGCATGCTCGGCGATCCCGAGCGCGATCAGCGCCGCGATGCCCTGCCCGTTCGGCGGAATCTCGTGGATCGTATGACGGCCGAAGCGCTTGCCGATCGGCTCGACCCATTCGGGCCGGTAAGCCTGCAGGTCGGCTGCGGTCAGCGCGCCGCCGCCTTCGCGGGAGAACGCGACGATGCGCTCGGCGAGCGCCCCCTCGTAGAACGCGCGCGCACCTTCCTTCTGCAGCGTGCGCAACGTCTGCGCATGGCCCGGCAGGCACACGCGCTCGCCCACCTGCGGTGCGCGGCCGTGCGGCATGAAGGTGCCGGCGAAACCCGGCAGCCCCTTGAGTTCCGGCACCGCGGCCGCCCACTTGTGCGCGACGATCGGCGGCACCGCATAGCCGCGCTCCGCGATCTCGATCGCCGGTTCGAGCAGTTCCGCGAACGGCAGCGAACCGAACTTCGCATGCAGCGCTTCCCAGCCCGCGATCACGCCCGGCACGGTGACGGTATCCCAGCCGCGCGTCGGCTTGTTCGCGATGCCGTTGCCCGCCTCGCCGTGGCGCTTGCGGAAATAGTCGACGTTCCATGCGGCCGGCGCGACGCCCGACGCATTCAGCCCGGACAGCCGCTCGCCGTCCCACACGAGCGCGAACGCGTCGCCGCCGAGCCCGCACGACACGGGCTCGACGACCGTGATCGCGGCCGCGGCGGCGAGCGCCGCGTCGACCGCGTTGCCGCCCTTCCACAGCATCCGCAGCCCGGCCTGCGCGGCAAGCGGGTGCGACGTCGACACGACGTTGCGCGCGAACACCGGGATGCGGGTCGTCGGATACGGGTTGTGCCAGTTGAAGCCAGTCATCGGTTCCACCTCGTCGAAAGCTGAATGATCGCGCCGGACGCGCCCCCGCGGACGCGGGCAATCCGCCATTGCAGCGCGATCCGCGTAATCGCACAAATTCATTTGTCACATGAATCCATGCAATTTCTACATGAATATCGGGCAAGCATGCGGGCCGGGCCGGCCTAACGCCGTTGCCGCCCTTACAATACCCGCTCCGTCTCACGACACGACCACCGAGCCATGACCCGAGATCCCCGCCTCACCCTCAACGCGCGCCAGCAGGAATTGCTCGAATGGGTGCAGCGCGACGGCTTCGTGACCGTTGACGATCTCGCCGCGCACTTCGCGGTGACGCCGCAGACGATTCGCCGCGATGTGAACTGGCTGGCCGACCTGAACCTGCTGCGCCGCTACCACGGCGGCGCGAGCCTGCCGACCAGCTCGGAAAACGTGTCGTACACCGCGCGCCAGCGGATGTTCCACGACGAGAAGCGCCGCATCGCGGCGCTCGCGGCGTCGCACATTCCCGACCAGGCTTCGCTGTTCATCAACCTTGGCACGACCACCGAGGAAGTCGCACGCGCGCTGAACCGCCACCACGGGCTGCACGTGATCACGAACAACCTGAACGTCGCGTCGATGATGAGCGGCTACCCCGATTGCGAGGTGCTGATCACGGGCGGCATCGTGCGGCCGTGGGACAAGGGGATCGTCGGCGAACTCGCAATCGACTTCATCCGCCAGTTCAAGGTCGACTACGCGATCATCGGCACGTCGGCGATCGAGGCCGACGGCACGCTGCGCGACTTCGACACGCGTGAGGTGCGCGTGGCCGAGGCGATCATGCAGCATGCGCGCACCGTCTATCTCGTGACCGACCATTCGAAGGTCGGCCGTCCCGCGCTGGTGCGCCAGGGCCACCTGAGCCAAGTGCACGCACTCTTCACCGACAAGCCGCTGCCGCCCGAGATGGCCGACACCGTGGCGGCCGCCGGCACCCAGGTGTACGTCGCCGAGTGACGGCTCCGATGTTGCACCGCACCCGAAACTTCAAGTGAAATCAAGAAGTTGGCGTCGCGAGCAAACCGCTTGCGCACGGCCCGGCTGTCAAAGGGAAAATTAACGGGGACTGATTTGTCGTTTGCCTGCGCGCTCGACTAGACTCCAGTTCCCCGGCCTATTTCGACCGTTCCGCCTGTGCCAGGGCGCGGACGAATGGCATGGCCGGCGAATACAGCTTTCCCCCCAAGCCATACCCCGATGGGTATCGCGCGTCGGCCCGTGCGCCGGCCGCGCGGGCTGACTGGTCGCCATGGAGAGAACGATGCTGAGTCCGCATGAATTCGCCACGCTATTGCTTGTGAAGGATGCTCCCGATCAAACCAACATGGATCGGGACGAAATCGACGCACTGCTCGAACAGCAGCTCGTCCGTCTGGAAGGACTCGGTTCGGGGCGCAAATACTGCGTGACCGAAACCGGCGATGCTGCGCTGCGATCCATCAAGTACCGCTATTCGTAAAACCACACCGTTCCTGACCTGACCGCGCCGCCCGGATGCCGGGCCGCGCGGCCATGGCCGCTTCCATCTCGCCACCCCGCCGCATCTGCTTCAGCCGCCGCGCAGCGTCGGATCGACCGCCGCCCGCCAGCTGATGGCCTGCGCGCGCGCACCGTTGAAATACGCGATCCAGCCGGCACGCGCCGCCGCATCGGGCGCCGCATAGTGCGCCGAAAGTTCGTTTACGAACGCACAATAGTTCGCTTCCGTCAGCCCACGGTACCGTTTCGCCACGTACGCGTCATACAGCGTCGAATAGACCGGCTGCGCGTCCGCGCCCCAGTCCCGTGCCGTGCCGCCGCACGACGTCTGCAGGTCGGCGAACGACGGCGTGCGCCAGTTGCCGACGAGCGGCGGCATCCCCGCAGTGCACCCCGCCAGAAGGACGGCGCACACGCCGGCCCACATCCCAATACGCATGATTCACCTCGTGAAACGGTCGATTCCGCCAGTATCGTCCGGGATCTCGATGCGCGCTACTGGCCCCGCTTTATCGAACTTTACTTTTTCGATTTCGTTCGTTAAATTTCGAATTCGAACATTTTCTGTTCACCCATTTCCCTCAGACGATAAGGACAGCAGGTGACCCAACCGAATCGCTACGATCTGCTCGTCGTCGGCGGCGGCATCAACGGCGCGGGCATCGCGCGCGATGCGGCCGGCCGCGGCCTGTCGGTCATGCTCTGCGAGCAGGACGATCTCGCGTCGCACACGTCGTCGTCCAGCACGAAGCTGATTCACGGCGGCCTGCGCTACCTCGAGTACAACGAGTTCGGGCTCGTGCGCAAGGCGCTGCAGGAACGCGAGACGCTGCTGCGCGCGGCGCCGCACATCATGTGGCCGCTGCGCTTCGTGATGCCGCACATGCCGAACCTGCGTCCGGCCTGGCTGATCCGCATCGGCCTGTTCCTCTACGATCACCTCGCGAAACGCGAGCTGCTGCCCGGCTCGCGCGGCATCGACATGCGCCGCCATGCGGCCGGCGCGCCGCTGATCGATTCGATCAAGCGCGGCTTCGTCTATTCGGACGGCTGGGTCGACGACGCGCGCCTCGTCGTGCTGAACGCGATGGATGCGAAGGAGCGCGGCGCCGACATCCTGACGCGCACGAAGCTGGTGTCCGCCGAACGCCGCGGCGACGAATGGGAAGCGCGGCTGCAGCACGCCGACGGCTCGATCCGCGTCGTGCATGCGCGCGCGATCGCGAACGCGGCGGGCCCGTGGGTCGGCGAAGTGCTGAAAGGCGCGCTCGGCCGCGGCGCGCACCACAGCGTGCGGCTCGTGAAGGGCAGCCACATCATCACGCGCCGCCTCTTCGATCACGACCACGCGTACATCTTCCAGAACCCGGACAAGCGGATCATCTTCGCGATTCCGTACGAACACGATTTCACGCTGATCGGCACGACCGACGTCGAATACACGAACGATCCCGCGAAGGTCGCGATCGATCGCGACGAGACGCAGTACCTGTGCGATTCGATCAACCGCTACTTCAAGCGCAAGATCTCGCCGGCCGACGTGCACTGGACCTACTCGGGCGTGCGCCCGCTGCTGGAAGACGAGAACGCGGCGAACGCGTCGGCCGTCACGCGCGACTACCGCCTCGAGCTGGACGACGGCGCGGGCGCCCCGCTGCTGTCGGTGTTCGGCGGCAAGATCACAACGTTCCGCAAGCTCGCGGAAGAAGCCGGCGACATGCTGTGCAACGCGCTCGGCCGCGACGCGAAGACCTGGACGGCCGGCGTTGCGCTGCCGGGCGGCGACATCGCGAACGCGAAGTTCGACGCATTCGCCGATACGTTCGCCAAACGCCATGCGTGGCTGCCCGCCGCGCTCGCCCGCCGCTATGCACGTGCATACGGCACGCGCGCGGAGCGCCTGATCGACGGCGCGCAGTCGCTCGCCGATCTCGGCACCGAAATCGCACCGGGCATCTACGACGCCGAACTGCGCTACCTGCGCGACGCCGAATGGGCGACCTGCGCGCAGGACGTGCTGTGGCGCCGCTCGAAGCTCGGCCTGCACGTCGCGCCCGGCACGCTCGACGCGGTGACCGCCGCGGTCGACGCGTGGTTCGCCGCCGCGCACGCGCCGCACGCCTGACCGGAATGCAGTTGCAGTTGCCGTACCGACGTTGACTCACCGACGCGCCGCCCCACATGCGGCGCGCATCACAACTAAGCCAAATCCACGGATGGAGATGAGAGACATGCAGGATCAGTACATCCTCGCGCTTGACCAGGGCACCACGAGTTCCCGCGCGATGCTGTTCGATCGCCAGGGCAATATCGTATCGATCGCCCAGAAGGAATTCGAGCAGATCTACCCGCAACCCGGCTGGGTCGAGCACGACCCGCAGGAAATCTGGTCGACGCAAGCCGGCGTCGCCGCCGAAGCCGTCACGCGCACGGGCCTGAACGGCACGTCGATCGCCGCGATCGGCATCACCAACCAGCGTGAAACCACGATCGTCTGGGATCGCGAAACGGGCCAGCCCGTCTACAACGCGATCGTCTGGCAGGATCGCCGCACGGCCGACTTCTGCGATTCGCTGAAGGCACAGGGCTTCGAGGCGAAGGTGCGCGCGAAGACCGGCCTGCCGATCGATTCGTACTTCTCGGGAACCAAGATCCGCTGGATTCTCGACAACGTGCCGGGCGCACGCGAGAAAGCCAAGCAGGGCAAGCTCGCGTTCGGCACCGTCGACAGCTGGCTCGTGTGGAACTTCACGAAGCACGAACTGCACGTGACCGACGTGACGAACGCGTCGCGCACGATGCTGTTCAACATCCACACGCGCGAGTGGGACAACGAACTGCTCGACATGCTCGACATCCCGCGCAGCATGCTGCCGGAAGTGAAGGCATCGTCGGAAATCTACGGCCACACGAAAACCACCGTGTTCGCGTCGAAGATCCCGCTCGCGGGTATCGCAGGCGACCAGCAGGCGGCGCTGTTCGGCCAGATGTGCACGCAGTCCGGCATGGTGAAGAACACCTACGGCACCGGCTGCTTCCTGATGATGAACACCGGCGACAAGCCGATCGAATCGAAGAACAACCTCGTCACGACGATCGCCTGGCAGATCGGCGACAACGTGCAGTACGCGCTGGAAGGCAGCATCTTCATCGCGGGCGCGGTGGTGCAGTGGCTGCGCGACGGCGTGGGCATCATCAAGTCGGCCGCTGAAATCGAAGCGCTCGCCGCGAGCGTGCCGCACACCGACGGCGTCTACCTGGTCCCTGCGTTCGCCGGCCTCGGCGCGCCGCACTGGAACGCACGGGCGCGCGGCTCGGTATTCGGCGTCACGCGCGGCACGACCTCCGCGCACCTCGCACGCGCGGCGCTCGATTCGATCGCATACCAGTCGCTCGACGTGCTGGCCGCGATGGAAGCCGACTCGGGCATCAGCATCGGCGAGCTGCGTGTGGACGGCGGCGCGAGCGCGAACAACCTGCTGATGCAGTTCCAGGCGGACCTGCTCGGCGTTGACGCGGTGCGTCCGCAGATCACCGAGACGACCGCCCTCGGCGCGGCCTACCTCGCGGGCCTCGCGATCGGCTACTGGAAGAACCTCGACGAAGTGCGCAGCCAGTGGCAGCTCGATCGCCGCTTCTCGCCGTCGATGCCGAAGGAGCAGGTCGAACGCTGCATGTCGGGCTGGCAGCGCGCGGTGCGTGCCGCCAAGGCATGGGCAGACGACGCGCAGTAACCGTCAGGCATCCAGACGAAATACAACAACACCGGCGGACCGCGCAATGCGCGAGTCCGCCGTGACTCAAGAGAGACAACAATGTCACCTTATATTGCAGAATTCATCGGCACGGCGATCCTCGTGCTGCTCGGCAACGGCGCGGTCGCAAACGTGCTGCTTGCAAAGACCAAGGGCAAAGGCGCGGACCTGATCGTGATCGTGATGGGCTGGGCGATGGCCGTATTCGTCGCCGTCTACGTGACCGCGTCGTTCAGCGGCGCGCACCTGAACCCGATCGTCACCATCAGCCTCGCGCTCGCGGGCAAGTTCGCGTGGTCGAAAGTCGGCGGCTACGTCCTCGCGCAGATGCTCGGCGGGATGGCGGGCGCGCTGCTCGTGTGGCTCGCCTATCGCCAGCACTTCGCGAAGGAAGCCGATGCGGACCTGAAGCTCGCGGTGTTCTGCACGGCGCCCGCGATCCGCAGCGTCACGCACAACGTGCTGACCGAAGCGATCTGCACGTTCGTGCTGATCCTCGGCGTGCTGTACCTCGCGTCGCCGCAAGTCGGCCTCGGCGCGCTCGACGCACTGCCCGTCGGCCTGCTCGTGCTCGGCATCGGCATCTCGCTCGGCGGCCCGACCGGCTATGCGATGAGCCCCGCGCGCGACCTGTCGCCGCGCATCATGCACGCGCTGCTGCCGATCCCCGGCAAGCGCGACAGCGACTGGCGCTATGCATGGGTGCCCGTCGTCGGTCCGCTGCTCGGCGGCGCCGCGGCGGCCGGCCTGTACCTGCACCTGCACGCGATGGCCTGAACGCGGGCCTGTGAAGAAGTGCGCGGCCATCGACCAACGCGCGCTTCGGGAACAGGCTCGTTCGCCTGACCGCCGGCACGCCGGCATAGCGGCGCGGGTATCGCACCCGTGCCGCTTCTCCCCGCCTTCGTACTCGTTCCCTTGCCGTGGCTCGCGCCGGTTGCGCATTGCGCATCGCTTCGCTACGTGCCGCCGCCATCGCCTCCGGCGCTGTACGCCCGAGCAGGCGCGACGCCGCATCGAGCACCGTCACGCGGCACCCGCGCAGTCGCGCCGACGCCGCGACTTCGAGTCGGGAAAATTTGCCGGAGCGTCGCGCGGCGTGTGCGTGAATGCACGTATGATGGCGAATTGATCTGTGTCGCCGACATCCCGCTTTTTCACCACCATGCTCGATCACCTCATCTGCGACTGCGACGGCGTGCTCGTCGACAGCGAAATCATCGCCGACCGCGTCCTGCTCGACACGCTGTCGGCCACGTTCCCGAATCTCGATTTCGAAGCCGCCGCCAAGTCGGCGTTCGGCCAGCAGACGTCGCGCTTCCTGGCGGGAATCGAATCCCGCTTCGGGATCGAGATGCCGGCCAACTTCATCGAGACCATCGAGCACAACATCGAGAGCGCGCTGGCGCAATCGCTCGCGCCGATCTCCGGCGTGCGCGACGCGCTGCTGAGGGTGAGCCTGCCGGCGGCCGTCGTGTCGAACAGCCGGCTCGCGCGCGTGCGCAGCTCGCTGAAGCGCGCGGCGCTCACCGAGATCTTCGGCGATCGCGTGTTCAGCTCCGAGCAGGTGGCGCGGCCGAAGCCCTACCCCGACGTCTACCTGCATGCGGCGCACACGCTCGGCGTCGCGCCGGAGCGCTGCGTCGTCGTCGAGGACAGCGTGTCGGGGCTGAATGCCGCGCGCGCGGCGGGCATGAAGACGATCGCATTCGTCGGCGCGAGCCACATCCCCGACAACTACGCGGACGCACTGCGCGCGATGGGCATCACGCGGATCATGCGCGAGATGAACGAGCTGCCGGCGTTCGTCGAAGCCGGCGTTCGCGGCGAATTCGGGGACGTACAGTCCTGATGGTCCTGCCAGCCCGATCAGGCGTGCACCGGTTCACCACGCACGCCGGGCCGCGGGCGCGCGAACGCGCCCGCCTTCCCCTTCCGCGCACTCAGGCCGGTTCGCAGCAGCGCTCGCGCGCGGCGGCCAGCGCCTCGCGGAACTCGACGAGTTCGGCGATCGTCAGCATCGGCAGGCCGTGCTGTTGCGCGAAACGCTCGACATCGTCGCCGCGCGTCATCGTGCCGTCCGGATTCATCAGCTCGCACAGCACGCCGGCCGGCTTCAGGCCGGCGAGGATCGACAGGTCGACCGTGCCTTCGGTGTGACCGCGGCGCGCCAGCACGCCGCCCGGTTGTGCACGCAGCGGAAACACGTGGCCGGGGCGCACGATGTCGTGCGGCTTCGCCCCTTCCGCGATCGCCGCGCGGATCGTCGTCACGCGATCGGCCGCCGATACGCCCGTATGCACGCCTTCGCGCGCCTCGATCGACACGGTGAACGCTGTGCCGTTGCGGCTCTCGTTGGTCTGCACCATCGGCGGCAGCTCGAGCGCACGCACGGTGTCGTCGGTCAGGCACAGACACACGATGCCGCTGCATTCGCGGATCAGCAACGCCATCGTCTCGGGCGTGATGCGCTCGGCGGCAACGATCAGGTCGGCTTCGTTCTCGCGGTCATGGTCGTCCTGCAGCACCACGGCACGGCCTGCGCGCATCGCTTCGAGCGCGGCAGCGATGCGCGGCGGCACCGGTTCGGAATCCAGCAACGGGAGATCGGCAAAGGCGTCGGCGGGTGCCGACGAAACGGACATCAAGGACATGTGAAACGCTCCTCGCAAATACGATTTGGGCGAAAAACGTTCCAGGGCATTGCAAACAGACAGAACGACAACCCGCTTCGCACACATGGCGAAGCGGCCCTGACGGACATGACTATCTGCACATCTTCTCTCATCCGGACTGTGACCGTCGGCTCTGGCATTCGACCAGATCTGCTGACCCCGCGCGGATGCGCGGGCGCTCGCGGGCTCGCCGGCTTACGCCAGCCTACCGCCGGTGGGGAATTTCACCCCGCCCTGAAGACGCACTGATTGCCGGATGGGCCAACCCCATCGACGGCGGGCCAAGCATACAACAGCTGCGCGCGCGGCGCAGCGAACACTGCCTAAAACCTTACTGACGACCCCGTCTAACGGCATCGCCCAGACGGCCGACGGACGACCCGCGGTCTCGCCGAACGCCGAGCACGCGGCCCGCTTCCGTGCGGCCTTGCGTTGCGCGGTCAGCCGGCCGCGTGCGCCGTATGCGCCGCATCGGGCACGAGCCAGCGCGGCGGCACCTCGGGGCTCACCGTCACGCGGAATGCGCGCGCCTCGCTGTCGCCCGGGTTGCGCAGGCTGTACGGCTGGTCGGCATCGAACACGATCGCGTCGCCGGTCGCGAGCAACTGGCGGCGGTCATGCACGCTGACTTCGAGCGTGCCTTCGCTGACGACGAGATTGACCGTCGTGCCGGGCGCGCGGCGGGCGCCGGGCTCCGTATGCAGCGGCGCGATCCGCAGTTCGTGGAACTCGGCCGCGGCCGGCTCGCCTTCCGGGTACAGCGCACGCGCCGAGAAGCGGCCGTTCGAGCTGACGACCCGCGACGCGCGCTCGGCCGCCAGGTGCTCGAAGCCGTTCACGGCATGGCGGCGCAGGAAGGCGGCGACCGATACCTTCAGCGCCGCGGCGATCTTGCAGAGCACCTTGATCGACGGCACGCTGCGCGCCGACTCGATCTGCGCGAGCATCGCGCGCGACACGCCGGACAGCCGCGCGAGCGCATCGAGCGACAGTTGCCGCTCGGCGCGCAACCGCGCGAGGTTCACACCGACGACCTGTTCCAGAACGTCGAGCGACGCGGACGCCCGCGCATCGGCGGCATTGCCGGACTCGAAGGAAGACACGTCGCGCACGAGCGCAAGGGGTGAAGACATAGCATTGCCTCCGGGCCGCTGTGCAGCCCTGCATATGGGGTAAGCCGGGATCGGAATCGGGTTGCGCCAGCAACGGCGCGTATCGAGACGCTATCACCCGGTCTTGCACCGGCAAACGAAGTTATCTTCACACCGTTATCAGCATCGCGGAGGAATGCGTTCGTCGCGAACCTTTTCCCGCCGCTATCGCGTCGCGCCGGCGCCGCGTTGCACGGCTCATTGCGCCGCCGGCGCCGTGCCGCGCGCCGGCCCGCGCGCGTCGAGCCGCATCGCAAACCACGTGACGACGAGCGCCGCGAACGTCACCGCGACGGCCACCCAGGGCAGCGCATCGAGCGCCAGGCCGTGTTCCAGCGCAAGGCCGCCGAGCCACGCGCCGAGCGCATTGCCGACGTTGAACGCGCCGATGTTCAGCGTCGATGCGAGATGCGGCGCGCTCGCGGCCTTCTCGACCACGTGCGCCTGGAGCGGCGGCACCGTCGCAAATGCGGCGATCCCCCATACGAACACGGTGACGGCCGCCGCGACCGGATGGTGGCTCGTCTTGGCGAACACGACCATCACGGCCATCAGCGCAACGAGGATCGCGATCAACGACGGCATCAGCGCGCGGTCCGCGAGCTTGCCGCCGAGCGTGTTGCCGATCGTCAGCCCCGCGCCGAACAGGACGAGGATCAGCGCGACCGAGCGCGGCGAATAGCCCGACACGGACTGGAGAATCGGCGCGATGTACGTGAACACGACGAACACGCCGCCGAAGCCGAGCACGGTCATCAGCAGCGCGAGCCACACCTGCGGCTCCTTCAGCACGCGCACTTCGTGGCCGAGGCCGACCGGCCCGCTGTCGTGGCGGTTCGGCACCAGCGCGGCGACGCCGCCGAGCGACAGCACGCCGAGCGCGGCGACGATCCAGAACGACGCGCGCCAGCCAAGCAACTGGCCGACGAAGGTGCCGAACGGCACGCCCAGCACGTTCGACAGCGTGAGCCCCGTGAACATCAGCGCGATCGCGCTCGCACGCTTGTCGGCCGGCACGAGCGACGCGGCGACCACTGCACCGATCCCGAAGAACGACCCGTGCGCGAACGACGTGACGACCCGCGCGACCATCAGCATCGCGTAGCCGGACGCAGTCGCGCACAGCACGTTGCCGACGATGAAGATCGCCATCAGCAACTGCAGCGCGGCCTTGCGCGGCATGCGGCTCGTCAGCACCGCGAGCAGCGGCGCGCCGGCCGCGACACCGAGCGCGTAACCCGTGACCAGCAGGCCGGCAGACGGCAGCGACACGGCCAGGTCGCGCGCGACCTCGGGCAACAGGCCCATGATGACGAACTCGGTGGTACCGATGGCGAAGGCGCTGATCGCAAGCGCCAGTAACGGAATGGGCATGGGGTTCTCCGGAAGGCGGCGGACGCGGCGCCCGGTCGGTGCCGCACCGCACAAAAGGCAGGATGTGCGCATTGTCCCGAAGATGCCGATATTTGATAATTGGCTTGGCGTTTGAACCATTTTCAAATATTTCTGGAAAATCGCATGGATCGACTGGGCGATATCCGGCTGTTCGTCGAGGCGGCCGAGCTGGGTAGCCTGTCCGCCGCCGGGCGCAAGCTGAACCTCACGCCGGCCGCCGCGAGCGCGCGCCTCGCGAAGCTCGAGGCGGCGGTCGCCACCCGGCTGTTCGACCGCTCGACCCGGCAGTTGCGGCTCACCGACGAGGGCCGCCTGTACCTGAACGGCTGCCGGCAGGCGTTGCAGGCGCTCGATGACGCGAACGCGCTGTTGCAGGCCGGCCGCAACGTCGTCGGCGGCCGGGTACGGCTGTCGGCGACGTCCGATTTCGGCCGCCGCCGGCTGCTCGACTGGCTCGATGAATTCACCGCGCGCTACCCGAACGTGACGTTCTCGCTGACGGCGTCCGACTCGACGGCGAACCTGTGGCAGGACGAGATCGACCTCGCGATCCGCTTCGCGGCGCCGCCCGACGGCGCGCTGATCGCCCGCCGGCTCGCCGCGGACCGGCGCGTGCCGTGCGCGGCGCCGTCGTTCATCGAACGCCACGGCGTGCCGAGCGATCCGGAAGATCTGGCCCGCTTTCCGTGCAACGTGATCACGGTGGCGTCCGGCCCGATGAACACGTGGCGCTTCACGCGCGGCGACGACACACAAACCTGCACGGTACCGCTCGCCACCGCGTTCGAGACCAACGACGGCGGCCTCGCCCGCGAGTGGGCGCTGCGCGGCCGCGGCATCGTGCTGAACTCGATCTGGGATGTCGCCGACGACATCCGCGCCGGGCGGCTCAAGGTCCTGCTGCCGGACTGGCGGCACCAGAGCGCAGCGCTGCACGCGATCTATCCGGGCAAGCGCTACATGGCGCCGCGCGTGCGCGTGCTGCTCGACTTTCTCGCCGAACGCTTCGCGCGCGAGGAAGCCGCGCACGAAGACCTGCTGAACGCGTGCCGCTGACGGCCGACGCGCCGACGCCAAGGGGTCGGAACCTGGAGCCCGGCGTCGCGCGGCCGCAACCCGCCTCCCGTCCCGGCCGGCACGAAAAGCTATAATGAAAGGCTTTCCCGACGGCTTCTCATGCTGGCTGCGCGCCATCCGCGTGCAGCGCACGGCCGTCCCGATTCACCCTCTAGACGACGCCCCCAGGTCAACCACTGCGAACGGCGAACCCCCATGACCAAGAAAGTTTACGTAAAGACCTTCGGCTGCCAGATGAACGAGTACGACTCGGACAAGATGGTGGACGTGCTGAATGCGGCCGAAGGCCTCGAAAAGACCGATACGCCGGAAGACGCGGACATCATCCTGTTCAACACGTGCTCGGTGCGTGAAAAGGCGCAGGAGAAGGTGTTCTCCGATCTCGGCCGCGTGCGCGAGCTGAAGGAAGCGAAGCCCGGCCTGCTGATCGGCGTCGGCGGCTGTGTCGCGAGCCAGGAAGGCGCATCGATCGTGTCGCGCGCGCCGTACGTCGACCTCGTGTTCGGCCCGCAAACCCTGCACCGCCTGCCGCAGATGATCGACGCGCGCCGCGAGAGCGGCCGTGCGCAGGTCGACATCTCGTTCCCCGAAATCGAGAAGTTCGACCACCTGCCGCCCGCGCGCGTCGAGGGGCCGAGCGCGTTCGTGTCGATCATGGAAGGCTGCTCGAAGTACTGCAGCTACTGCGTGGTGCCGTACACGCGCGGCGATGAAGTGTCGCGCCCGCTCGACGACGTGCTGACCGAAGTGGCCGGCCTCGCCGACCAGGGCGTGCGCGAAGTCACGCTGCTCGGCCAGAACGTGAACGCGTATCGCGGCGCGCTGGCGGCCGGCTCGTCCGAAATCGCCGATTTCGCGACGCTGATCGAATACGTCGCCGACATCCCCGGCATCGAGCGGATCCGCTACACGACGTCGCACCCGAAGGAATTCACGCAGCGCCTGATCGACACCTACGCAAAGGTGCCGAAGCTCGTGAGCCACCTGCACCTGCCCGTCCAGCACGGCTCCGACCGCATCCTGATGGCGATGAAGCGCGGCTACACGGTGCTCGAATACAAGTCGGTGATCCGCAAGCTGCGCGCGATCCGCCCCGACCTGTCGCTGTCGACCGACATGATCGTCGGCTTCCCCGGCGAGACCGAGGACGATTTCGACAAGATGATGGCGCTCGTGCACGAGATGAGCTACGACACCAGCTTCTCGTTCATCTACAGCCCGCGCCCCGGCACGCCGGCCGCGAACCTGCACGACGACACGCCGCGCGAAGTGAAGCTCAAACGCCTGCAACATCTGCAGGCGACCATCGAGGAAAACGTCGCGCGCATCAGCCAGTCGATGGTCGGGAAGGTCGAGCGGATCCTCGTCGAGGGCCCGTCGCGCAAGGACCCGAACGAACTCGCGGGCCGCACCGAGAACAACCGGGTCGTGAATTTCCCGGCGCCGCTCGCGTCGCACCCGCGCCTGATCGGCCAGATGATCGACGTGAAGATCAACCATGCGTACCCGCATTCGCTGCGCGGCGAGCTCGTGCTCGTGAGCGACGACGCGAGCGCGGCCACCCACTGACTGACGCTCAACAGGAGCCCGACGCCACTTTGAAGCCGACCCAAGCACTGGAATTCGTCGCGCCGCGCGACGACAACGCGCGCCTCGCCAACCTCTGCGGCCCGCTCGACGAGAACCTGCGGCAGATCGAACAGGCGCTCGACGTCACGCTCGCGCGACGCGGCCACCGGATCGCGATCCGCGGGCGCGGCGCCAAGCTCGCGCTCACCGCGCTCGAGAACTTCTACAACCGTGCGCGCGATGCGCTGTCGGTCGACGACATCCAGCTCGCGCTGGTGGAAGTGCGCCACACGTCCGGCAACGGCCGCCAGGACACGCTCGACGTGCGCTTTCGCGGCGACCCCGACCATCCGTTCGACGAGCCTGTCGTCCAGCTCGACGCCAGCGAGCCGGACGAGGAGCCCGCGCCGAAGCTCTATACACGGCGCGCCGACCTGCGCGGCCGCACGCCGGCGCAGCGCGAGTACCTGAAGCAGATCCTGCAGCACGACGTGACGTTCGGCATCGGGCCGGCCGGCACCGGCAAGACCTACCTCGCGGTCGCGTGCGCGGTCGACGCGCTCGAGCGCGACCAGGTCAAGCGGATCGTGCTGACGCGCCCGGCCGTCGAGGCCGGCGAGCGGCTCGGCTTCCTGCCGGGCGATCTCGCGCAGAAGGTCGACCCGTACCTGCGTCCGCTGTACGACGCGCTGTACGACCTGCTCGGCTTCGACAAGACGGCGAAGATGTTCGAGCGCCAGATGATCGAGATCGCGCCGCTCGCGTACATGCGCGGCCGCACGCTGAACCACGCGTTCATCATCCTCGACGAGGCGCAGAACACGACGCCCGAGCAGATGAAGATGTTCCTCACGCGGATCGGCTTCGGCTCGAAGGCAGTCGTGACCGGCGACACGAGCCAGGTCGACCTGCCGCGCGGCCACAAGAGCGGCCTCGTCGAGGCGCAGCAGGTGCTCGGCGGCGTGCGCGGCATCGCGCTCACGCGCTTCACGAGCGCCGACGTCGTGCGTCATCCGCTCGTCGCGCGCATCGTCGAGGCGTACGACGAATTCCACGCGCAGCACCAGGACGGCTGACCGGCCGGCGGCACCTGTATGCCGCCCCGGCCTGACAGCCCGGCCCGGCCCGCCAGACGGCGCGCCGGGCTTTTTTTCGCCGGTGCCAATTCGGGTGCGATCGGCCGTTTGGTGTATCCTCAACGCGTTCTAATCGCCGCACGCGTCATGAAATCCTCCCGTTCCCGCAAGTCCGGGCGCGCCCAGTCCGCCGCGCCCGCCTCCCCCCGCCTTTCGCTGTTCGACGCGAAGGGCAAGGCCCGGACCGTCAACGCACAAGGGCTGCGAATCGACTTCCCGGATGGCCGCAGCCTGATGTTCGACCTGTCGGGCAGTTCGGGAGAAGCCGCCGTCGCGATCGTCGCGCAGCACAACGATCCGGCCATGCGCGCAAAGCTCGCGCTGCAGCCCGAGCACTACGACAGCGTGACGCTGCACGTGGGCGCCGAGCCCGCCCCGCGCGAAGACGACACCGAAGACGCGCTGCGCGAGCCGGAGCTCGACCTGTCCGTGCAATACGGTGACGAAATCACGAGCGACGTGCGCAAGACGCTACCGAAGCGCAAGCTGATCGCCGAGTGGATCGAGCCGGCGCTGTTCGCCAGCGCGCAGCTCACCGTGCGCTTCGTCGGCGAAGAAGAAGGCCGCACACTGAACGCCGGCTATCGCCACAAGGACTACCCGACCAACGTGCTGACCTTCGCGTACGACGCGGCGCCAGACGGCACCGTGATCGGCGACCTCGTGCTGTGCTGCCCGGTCGTCGAGAAGGAAGCGCACGACCAGGGCAAGCCGCTCACGGCCCACTACGCGCACCTGCTGGTGCACGGCGCGCTGCATGCGCAGGGCTACGACCACGAGACGAGCGACGAGGACGCAGCCGAAATGGAAGCGCTCGAAGTCGACATCCTCGCGAAGCTGGGCTTCCCGAACCCGTACCAGTAAGCCCTCCGCACGATGCGCAACGTCGCGACGATCCCGCCCGCCTACCCGCCGTCGATCGGCGACGGGCGCCTGCTGACGGAAGACGAGCTCGCGGCTTCGCTCGCGCACACGATGCGCGACTGGGACGGCCAGCAGGATCTGTGGCTGTTCGGCTACGGCTCGCTGATCTGGAACCCGGGGTTGCCGACCGTCGCCGCCGTGCGCGGCAAGGTGCACGGCTATCACCGCGGGCTCTACCTGTGGTCGCGCGTGAACCGCGGCACGCCCGAACGCCCGGGCCTCGTGCTCGCGCTCGATCGCGGCGGCTCCTGCTCGGGCATCGCGTTCCGGCTCGCCGGCCCGACCGCGCAACCGCACCTCGAAACGCTGTGGAAGCGCGAAATGCCGATGGGTTCATACCGGCCCGCGTGGCTGCCCTGCTCGCTGGAAACCGGCGAACGCGTGAACGCGCTCGCGTTCGTGATGCGCCGCGACGCGCCCACCTACACGGGCAAGCTGACCGATCCCGTCGTGAAGGAAGTGTTCGGCTGCGCGGCCGGCCGCTACGGCACGACGCTCGACTACGTGAGCCGCACCGTCGATGCGCTGCGCGCGAGCGGCATCCCCGATCGCGCACTCGAAGGGCTGCTCGCGCGATGTCGATGACGCGGCACGGCGCCCGGCTTGCCGCTACGCGCTGCCGCGCCGCATGCGCATTCGAACAAGGACACGCCCGATGAAACCGTCACGCTGGTCGCATTGCAAGATAGCCGCGCTGATCGTCGCCGCGAGCGTCGCGCTGTCCGGCTGCGGAATCCTGGGCTGCGGCGGCGCCGCGACCAACGGCGCGGCCGCCGGCGGCTGCTCGGCCGGCATGCGGTTCTGAACCGCGGCGCGGCGGCAAAACCCGCGTGCGTCAGAATGCCGCCCCGGGCCGCCTCCGCAGGACGTTTTCGCGCGTCACGGCGCCCCGCCCCTACCGCACCCGATTTTTGCCGCCGCTGCCCCGCCGCGCCTTTCTGAGATAGGATGGAGCCGAGGACGGCGTCGCGCCCGGCGCGGCCGTCCGCGAACGGGGCCTGCGCAAGCTGCCCACCCTGGCCGAGCGGCCGGTGTGACACGGTCGCGTCGTGCCCTTGGTGTATCCTTGCCTACTCCGTGACCGCGCGCTCCGGCATGACCCGGGCGCACCACCATGAACGATTCGTATCCCAGTCGTAAGCTAACCGACAAACCGCAAGAAAAGCGCTCGCTCCTCGAGCGCCTGACCGACTTCATCTCGCCCGAGCCCGAATCCCGCGGCGAGTTGCTGGAAATCCTCCAGGATGCCCACGAGCGCAACCTGATCGACGCCGATTCGCTGTCGATGATCGAAGGCGTGTTCCAGGTATCCGACCTGTGCGCACGCGACATCATGGTGCCGCGCGCCCAGATGGACGCGATCAACATCGCCGACAAGCCCGAAGATTTCATCCCGTTCGTCCTCGAGAAGACGCACTCGCGCTACCCCGTGTACGAGGAGAACCGCGACAACGTCATCGGCGTGCTGCTCGCGAAGGATCTGCTGCGTTTCTATGCCGAAGAGGAATTCGACGTGCGCGGGATGCTGCGCCCGGCCGTGTTCATTCCCGAATCGAAGCGCCTGAACGTGCTGCTGCACGACTTCCGCGTGAACCGCAACCACCTCGCGATCGTCGTCGACGAATACGGCGGCGTCGCGGGCCTGATCACGATCGAGGACGTGCTCGAGCAGATCGTCGGCGACATCGAGGACGAATACGACTTCGACGAGGAAGCCGGCAACATCATCTCGGGGCCCGACGGCCGCTACCGCGTGCGCGCGCTCACCGAGATCGAACAGTTCAACGAGACGTTCGGCACCGATTTCCCCGACGACGAAGTCGATACGATCGGCGGGCTGATCACGCATCATTTCGGTCGCGTCCCGCATCGCGGCGAGAAGCTGCAACTCGGCAACCTCGTGTTCGAGATCCAGCGCGGCGATGCTCGCCAGGTCCACGTACTGCTGGTACGCCGCAATCCGCTCGCCAGCCGTCGCGCCGAAGCCTCGCACGAGGACTGACCGTCGCGCGCCAGCCGCGCGTTCCACAACCGCTCGCCCACTTCCGCTTCACATGGACGATCCGATCCTGTCCCGCCCGGCTGGCGGCCTTCTCGCGCCGACACCCGGCCGCGCGCTGCCGCGCTGGCACTACCCGGCCGCGCTGCTCGCCGGCGCAGCCAATACGCTCAGCTTCGCACCGACGCCGCATGGCGGCTGGCTGCAACTCGTCGTATTCGTCTGGTTTTTCGCGCAGCTCACGCGCACCGCAAGCTGGCGCAGCGCCGCGCTCACCGGCGGCGCGTTCGGCTTCGGCAACTTCATCACCGGCGTCTGGTGGCTCTACATCAGCATGCACGTGTACGGCGAGATGGCCGCGCCGCTCGCGGGCGGCGCGCTCGTGCTGTTCTCGCTGTACCTGTCGCTGTACCCGGCGTTCTCCGCCGGGCTGTGGTCGTTCTGCGCGGGCCATGCGTGGCATCGCCGCACGCCCGACCCGCGGCCGTTCTCGCCGACCTGGCACGGCGCATTCGCATTCGCGAGCGCATGGGCACTCGGCGAATGGCTGCGCGGCACCGTCCTCACCGGCTTCCCGTGGCTTGCAAGCGGCTATCCGCAGGTCGACGGCCCGTTCGCGGGTTTCGCGCCGGTTGCCGGCGTGTACGGGGTCGCGTGGGTGCTCGCGCTGTTCGCCGCGCTGGTCGTGCAGGCGCTCGCCGCCGCCCGGCCGTCGCCGCTTGCCGAACCCCGTGCCGGCGATGCGCGCGTGCGTATCGCCGCGCCGGCCGGCATCGCGGTCGCGCTGATCGCGGCCGGTCTCGGCCTGTCGCAGGTCACGTGGACCGTGCCCGCGAACAAGCCGCTCACGGTGCGGCTGCTGCAGGGCAACGTGAAGCAGGACATCAAGTTCGAGGAAGCGGGCATCGACGCGGCGATCAAGATGTACACGCAGATGATCATCGAGAAGCCGGCCGACCTGATCGTCACGCCGGAAACCGCGATCGCGGTGATGATCCAGGAGCTGCCCGAGCCGTTCGCCGTCGCGATCCGCAAGTTCAGCGACACGACGGGCTCGGCCGTGCTGTTCGGCGCGGTCGGCGCATCGGTGACCGAGGACGGCCGCTACGTCGACTATACGAACAGCCTGTACGGCGTGACGCCGAATTCGCGCGACATCTATCACTACGACAAGCACCACCTCGTGCCCTTCGGCGAATTCATCCCGTGGGGCTTCCGGTGGTTCGTCGACCTGATGAAGATGCCGCTCGGCGACTTCGCGCGCGGCGCGCCCGTGCAGAAGCCGTTCCTCGTGCACAACCAGCCCGTGATGGCCGACATCTGCTACGAGGACTTGTTCGGCGAGGAAATCGCCGCGACGATCCGCGACAACCCGCAGCCGCCGGGCGTGCTCGTCAACGTGACGAACCTCGCGTGGTTCGGCGACACGATCGCGCTCGACCAGCACCTGCAGATCGCGCGGATGCGCTCGCTCGAGACGGGCCGTCCGATGCTGCGCTCGACCAACACGGGGATGACGGCCGCGATCGATGCGCGCGGCCGCGTGCTCGGGCAACTGAAGCCGTTCACGATCGGCTCGCTCGACGTGCGGATCGAAGGCACCAGCGGCTTCACGCCCTACGTGACGAGCGGCAACAACATCGTGCTCGCGGTGTCGCTCGTACTGCTGGCGTTCGGCTTCACGTTCGGCCCCGGGCTGCGCCGGCGCAACGGCCGGAAGAACGGCGACGGCCAGCCGGAATGACGGCGGGCGGCCGCTGCGCAGTGCGTGGCGGCCGCCGAATGCAACATGCAGCAGCGGCCCATAGCCGCTGACCGGCCGGCCGCTCAGGCCCGCCGGGCCGACCCTGCCGATTGAGCCGCTTGAGTCGCTTGAGCCTGTTAGCGCGGCTGCGCGGCCAGGCGCCGCAGGTCGCGGCCCACCTCGTCCATCACCGGCGCCCACGCGCCGAACACCGGTTGCCGGTACAGCGTCGCGGTCGGGTACCACGGGCTGTCCTTGCGTTCGAGCAGCCACGGCCAGTGCGGATTCACGTCGAGCAGCACCCAGGTGCGCGCGCCGAGCGCACCCGCCAGGTGCGCGACCGACGTGCACACGGTGATCACGAGATCCAGCGCACCGATGAACGCGGCCGTATCGTCGAAGCTCGTCAGTTCCGCGGTGACATCCTCGATCGCGAAGCCGGCCGCGCGCGCCGCCTCGACATCCGCGTTCGCGCCCGGTTGCAGCGAATGGAACGCGACGCCGTCGATCCCGCGGAACGCGTCGGCATAGCGCTCGAGCCCCACCCGCCGGAACGGATTGCGCTGGTGCCCCGCGCTGCCCGTCCACACGAGCCCGACCTTCAGCCGGGGGTCGCCCGCGAGCCGCGCGCGCCACGCATCGCGCGCCTGCGGATCGGCCCGCAGATACGGCACCGACGACGCGAGCGTCGACGCTTCCATGCCGAGCATCAGCGGAAGGCCGATCAGCGGTACTTCGTAATCGAAGGCCGGCAGCAATTCGATGCCGCCGCCCGCGCTGAATGCGTCCGCATGCGCGCCGAGGCTGCGCTGCATCAGCGTGCCCACCAGCGGGAACGTATTCCAGATGAGCCGGCCGCCCTCGCGATGCACGCGCTCGGCGAGCGGCGCGACGAAGCGGCAGAACTGCAGTACGTCGCCGAGCCCCTGCTCGCCCCACACCAGCAGCGTCTTGCCGGCGAGCGGCTCGCCCTGCCAGCGCGGGCCCGGCAGCACCGGCCGGCGGCCGCGCAACTCGCCCGCGCCGTCCCAGCGCGCCTCGTGGCCGCGCCAGCCGGCCGCGTAGTTGCCGCGCACGAGCTGGACGATCGCCAGGTTGAAACGGTACGACGCGTCGTCGGGCGCCAGTTCGCATGCGCGCGCCGCGTAGCGCTCGGCGTCGTCCCAGCGCTGCGCCTCCTTCATCGCCAGTGCGACGTTGTTCATCGCGAGCGCGTTGTCGGGCGCGAGCTCGACGAGCCGCGCCGCGCACGCGAGCGCGGCGTCCAGGTCGTGCGTCGCGAGCCGCGCGACGACGAGATTGATCCACGCCTGCACGTCGCGTGGATCGAAGCGCACCGCCGCTTCGAGCAGCGCGATCTCCTCCGCGCGGCTGCTACCCGACATCCGCAGCGCGATCGCGAGATTGTTGCGCAGCGATGGCCGGTCGGCGTCGAGCGCCAGCGCGGCGCGATACGGTGCCACGGCGTCCGCGTGCCGGCCCGCCATCTGGAGCGCGTAGCCGTGATTGAAGTATGCGGTCGCGCCCGGCTGCACGCGCGCCGCGCATTCGGCGAGCGCGATCGCATCGGCCGTGCGCTGCCGCGAGACGAGCGCGCCGGTGAGTTGCGCTAGCGCATCGGCGTCGACCGCATGCAGATGCCCGGCAGCGGCCAGCCACAGATCGTGCGCGGGCTGCTCGCCGCGCGCCTGCGCATCGGCGGCCTGCCCGAGCAGCGCGAGGAAGGGCGGGAGCAGCGGGATGAGGATATCGGTCGGATCGTCCATGCAGTCGGAGTCGGCTAGCGGTGGCGCGGCACGCGTCGCGCGCACCGCAATACGCGCATCTTAACGCCCGCGCAAAGCCGCGCGGCACCTGCGTCGCAACGTGCCGCGCGATCACCCGGCACGCGCCGGTCACGCCCCGCGCAGGCCGCTCGCACGGGGCCGACGGCGTGCTCACCCGCGTTCCGGCCGCATCCGCTCGCCGATCCGGTAAAATTACGCGTTTCAGCACACTAACAAGCCGCGCCGCCGCGCGAGCCGACCCTCCGGGCCCCGCCCGGAGCGCCGCCCGCAACGGAGCGCCAGCGCCACGAAGGCTCTTCATGCTTACGTTTCAGCAAATCATCCTGACGCTGCAGTCCTACTGGGACAAGCAGGGTTGCGCCCTGCTCCAGCCCATCGACATGGAAGTCGGCGCGGGCACGTCGCACGTCCACACGTTCCTGCGCGCGGTCGGCCCCGAGCCGTGGCGCGCCGCGTACGTGCAGCCGTCGCGCCGCCCGAAGGACGGCCGTTACGGCGAGAACCCGAACCGCCTGCAGCACTACTACCAGTACCAGGTCGTGCTCAAGCCGGCGCCGGAAAACATCCTCGACCTGTACCTCGGCTCGCTCGAGGCGCTCGGCTTCGACCTGCAGCAGAACGACGTGCGTTTCGTCGAGGACGACTGGGAAAACCCGACGCTCGGCGCGTGGGGCCTCGGCTGGGAAGTGTGGCTGAACGGGATGGAAGTCACGCAGTTCACGTATTTCCAGCAGGTCGGCGGCCTCGACTGCAAGCCGGTGCTCGGCGAGATCACGTACGGCCTCGAGCGCCTCGCGATGTACCTGCAGAAGGTCGAGAACGTGTACGACCTCGTGTGGACCGAGTGGGAAGAGCAAGGCCCGAACGGCCCCGAACTGCGCCGCCTGTCGTACGGCGACGTCTACCACCAGAACGAGGTCGAGCAATCGACCTACAACTTCGAGCACGCGAACGTCGACCTGCTGTTCACGTTCTTCAACAGCTACGAAGCGGAAGCGAAGAAGATGATCGACGCGCAGCTCGCGCTGCCCGCATACGAGCTCGTGCTGAAGGCCGGCCACACGTTCAACCTGCTCGATGCGCGCGGCGCGATCTCGGTCACCGAGCGCGCGGCGTACATCGGCCGCATCCGCGCGCTGTCGCGTCTCGTCGCGCAGGCCTACTACGACTCGCGCGAGAAGCTCGGCTTCCCGATGCTCGGCAACCCGCCGGGCGTGCCGGGCCTCACCACCGACGCCCAGGACGCCGCACAGCCGGCGTGGGCGCCGCCGCTCAAGGTCGAACGCAAGATCGATCAGGACTGACGAGACGAGATTCATTCCAATCATGACGCACAATCATCCCGCCCCCCTGCTCGTCGAACTGTTGACCGAAGAGCTGCCGCCGAAGGCCCTCGCGCGCCTCGGCGACGCATTCGCCGAAGGTCTCGCGCAACGCCTCGCGGCGCGCGACCTCATCGACGGCGAACTCGTGTTCGAACGCTACGCCACGCCGCGCCGCCTCGCCGTCGTCGTGCAGAACGTGCGCGCCGTCGCCCCTGAAAAGCAGGTCCGCGAAAAAGTCCTACCCGTGTCGGTCGCACTCGACGCCGAAGGCAAGCCGACGGCCCCGCTCGCGAAGAAGCTCGCGGCGCTCGGCCACCCGAACCTGTCGATCGCCGATCTCGAGCGCGCGCAGGACGGCAAGGCCGAAGCGTTCTTCCTCAACTATTCGGCCGCCGGCGCGACGCTCGCCGACGGCCTGCAGGCCGCGCTCGACGAGACGCTCGAGAAGCTGCCGATCCCGAAGGTGATGACCTACCAGCGCCCGGACGGCTCCGACGTGAAGTTCGTGCGCCCGGTGCATCGCCTGACGGTGCTGCACGACGATCGCGTCGTGCCCGTCACCGCGTTCGGCGTCGACGCCGGCGACACGACGCTCGGCCACCGCTTCCTGTCCGACGGCCTCGTCGCGATCCAGCATGCGCGCGCCTACGCCGACACGCTGCGCGACAAGGGCCGCGTGATCGCGCACTTCGCCGATCGCCGCGAAACGATCCGCACGCAGCTGAACGAACACGCGAACGGCGATACCGTCGTGATGCCCGAGTCGCTGCTCGACGAAGTGACATCGCTGGTCGAATGGCCGGTCGTCTACCCGTGCCGCTTCGAGGACGAATTCCTGCAGGTCCCGCAGGAATGCCTGATCCTCACGATGCAAACCAACCAGAAGTATTTCGCGCTGACCGACGTCGCCGGCAAGCTGCGCTCGCGCTTCCTGATCGTGTCGAACATCGAGACGAAGACGCCGGGCGAGATCATCGAAGGCAACGAGCGCGTCGTGCGCCCGCGCCTCGCCGATGCGAAGTTCTTCTTCGAGCAGGACAAGAAGAAGCCGCTCGCCGACCGCGTGCCGCAGCTCGCGAACGTCGTGTATCACAACAAGCTCGGTTCGGCGCTCGCACGCGTCGAGCGCCTCGAGGCGCTGGCTGGCGAGATCGCACCCGCGATCGGCGCCGACGCCACGCACGCGAAGCGCGCCGCGCGTCTCGCGAAGGCCGACCTGCTGACCGACATGGTCGGCGAGTTCCCGGAACTGCAGGGCACGATGGGCACGTACTACGCGCGCCACGACGGCGAAGCCGACGACGTCGCGCTCGCCTGCGCCGAGCACTACCAGCCGCGCTTCTCCGGCGACGCACTGCCGACCACGCCCGTGTCGACCGCCGTCGCGCTCGCCGACAAGCTCGAGACGATCGTCGGCATCTGGGGCATCGGCCTCGCGCCGACCGGCGAAAAGGATCCGTTCGCGCTGCGCCGCCACGCGCTCGGCGTGCTGCGCCTGCTGCTCGAGAAGCAGCTGCCGCTCGATCTCGTGTCGCTGCTGCGCACGGCCCATGCACGCTTCGAAGGCGTGCCGGGCGTGGCCGAATCGACCGATGCGATCCTCGCGTTCTTCATGGATCGCCTGCGCGGCCTGCTGCGCGAGCGCGGCTATTCGGCCGGCGAAGTCGACGCGGTGCTGAGCCTGAACCCGACGCGCGTCGACGATCTCGTCGCGCGCCTCGACGCGGTGCGCGAATTCACGCGCCTCGCGGAAGCCGAAGCGCTCGCGGCCGCGAACAAGCGGATCTCGAACATCCTGAAGAAGTCGGAAGGCGGCGCGAACGGCACGGTGCAACCGACGCTGCTCGTCGAGGCCGCCGAGAAGGCGCTGCACGAACAGCTCGCGGCCGTGACGCCGCACGTGCAGTCGCAGCTCGAGGCGCGTGCGTACACGGGCGCGCTGTCGGCGCTCGCCGCGCTGCGCGCACCGGTCGACACGTTCTTCAACGACGTGATGGTCAACGCGGAAGATCCGGCACTGCGCGCGAACCGTCTCGCGCTGCTGTCCGCGCTGCACCAGCAGATGAACTGCGTCGCCGACATCTCGAAGCTCGCCGCATAAGGGCCGCACGATGCCGACCAGCCCCAACCGAAAGCTCGTCGTCCTCGACCGGGACGGCGTGATCAACGTCGATTCGGATGCGTTCATCAAGACGCCCGACGAATGGATCGCGCTGCCCGGCGCCCTCGAGGCGATCGCCCGGCTCAACCACGCGGGTTATCGCGTGGTCGTCGCGACCAACCAGTCCGGCATCGGTCGCGGGCTGTTCGACATGGCCGCGCTCAACGAGATGCATCTGAAGATGCATCGCGCGGCGGCCGCGGTCGGCGCACGTATCGACGCGGTGTTCTTCTGCCCGCACACGGCCGAGGATCACTGCGACTGCCGCAAGCCGAAACCCGGCATGATGCAGATGATCGCCGAGCGCTTCGAGATCGATCCCGGTCACATGCCGGTCGTCGGCGATTCGCTGCGCGACCTGCAGGCCGGCGTCGCGGTCGGCTTCCAGCCGCACCTCGTGCTCACCGGCAAGGGCAAGAAGACGCTCGCCGCCGGCAACCTGCCGCCCGGCACGAAGGTCCACGACGACCTGCGTGCGTTCGCGCTCGATTTCCTTTCACACGAACACGAGTGATGCAGCCGCCGCGCGCATCCTCCCTAACGCCAGACTTACGCCGATGCGCTTCGTCCGCTCCCTGCTGCTGCTGATCTACTTCGTCCTGTACACGGTGCCGTACGCCACCGCGTGCTTCATCGCCTTTCCATTCATGCGCTCCGACGCGCGCTACTGGATGGCGGCCGGCTGGTGCAAGTCGACGCTGTGGGTCGTGCGCTGGCTGAACGGCATCCGCTACCGGATCGAAGGGTACGAGAACCTGCCCGACGGCCCGGCGGTGCTGCTGTCCAAGCACCAGTCCGCGTGGGAGACGCTCGCGTTTCCGGCGCTGATGCCGAGGCCGCTTTGCTACGTGTTCAAGCGCGAGCTGCTGTATGTGCCGTTCTTCGGCTGGGCGCTCGGGATGCTGCACATGGTCAACATCAACCGCAAGGAAGGCAAGAACGCGTTCACGTCGGTGATCCGCCAGGGCAAGAAGCGCCTGTCGGAAGGCGCATGGATGATCATGTTCCCGGAGGGCACGCGCACGCCGGTCGGCAAGCAGGGCAAGTACAAGACGGGCGGCGCGCGCTTCGCGATCGAAACCGGTGCACCCGTCGTGCCGATCGCGCACAATGCAGGTCGGGTGTGGCCGCGCAACTCGTTCACGAAATTCCCGGGCGTCGTCACCGTGTCGATCGGCAAGCCGATCCCCAGCGAGGGGCTGACGCCCGATGCATTGAACTCGCAGGTCGAAGCATGGATCGAAGCGGAAATGCGCCGGATCGATCCGGATTCGTATCGCCAGGCGGGTAATGCCGGCACGCGCGATGCCGCGCGTGTCTGACGCCGCCAGGTTGCAGCCGTTGCGTACGACAAAAAGAAGCGAACTGATGAAACAGCGTCCGCGGCCACGGCCTGCCGTCGTGGCCCTCGATCATCGCCAGATGGACCTGCCGCTCTTCGACGGGCCGGCCGCCGCACCGTCGGCGCCCGCCACGCCGCCGGCACCGCCCGAAGCGGCACCCGCGGCGCCCCTCGATCCGGGTCCGGCGCCCGACCGCTCGCGCGTGCGCACGTTCGCACTCGACAGCCGCGTGCTCGAATACCGGCTGAAGCGCTCCGCGCGCCGCACGATCGGCTTCACGATCGACGGCAGCGGGCTGTCGATCACCGCGCCGCGCTGGGTCACGCTCGCCGACATCGAAGCCGCGATCTCAGAGAAACAGCGCTGGATCTTCGCGAAGCTCGCGGAGTGGAAGACGCGCACCGAACAGCGCGCGCTGCCGCAGATCGACTGGCGCGACGGCGCTGAGCTTCCCTATCTCGGCAAGACGGTGACGATCGCGCTCGGCGCAGGTGCCGTCGCGTTCGATGCCGATGCGCTGCGGCTCTCGCTGCCGCTGCCCGTGCAGGCCGACATGCAGCAGATCAAGGATCGCGTGCAGGGCTGGCTGCAGGGCGAAGCCAAGCGGATCTTCGGCGAACGCCTCGCCGTCTATGCGGAGAAACTCGGCGTCACGTATTCGATGTACGCGCTGTCGTCGGCCGCGACACGCTGGGGCAGTTGCTCGAGCGACGGCAAGATCCGGCTGAACTGGCGGCTGATCCATTTCCCGATGTCGATCATCGACTACGTCGTCGCGCACGAGCTGTCGCACCTGCGCGAAATGAACCACAGCCCGGCCTTCTGGCAAACCGTCGAATCGATCTTTCCCGAGTTCCGCGAAGCGCGGCATACGCTCAAGCATCACCCGCCCGAGTTGCTGCCGTCGCTGTGACGCAATGGGTAGTGTGCCGAGATGCTCGCCCTGCCCGCTTGCACAGCGATCGCATACGTCGCAGGACGTTCATCCGGCACTCAGTACGCCTTCTTCTGATTGACGTCCTCCACTGCTTAAAGGCAGCGGATTCCCACACCTGGCGATGCACGTCCGCATCGGAGAATGTTCAACGCAGCGTTGACATCGCGATCATGCGCGACACCACAGTCACTGCAGGTCCACGCTCTTATTCGCAGCCCCGCGATACCTTTCGGCCGCGTCGTGCTGTCTTTCGACCCACACGCCGAACAGGACTGGGTCGAACCGCTTTCGTCGACTTCCTCGAACGTGGCTCCGTGCGCGATCGCTTTGTAGCNAACCAATTGCCGCGCGCGTCTTGCGCAAAGCTGGTTCCGTCCTTGATCTTGCCTTCGGGAAGCAGGCGGCTGTTGAACACGCGAAAGGTGTTGCCGGCAAAACGAAACGCATCGCCCTCGCGTTTCAGGTCACGGCCCTTCAGCGGCACCCAGCCCAGCGATTTCCTGCCGCGGTAGCGAAGGTAGGGCCGACGGTGCTGACTGCGCGACTTCGCATATTGCTCGCACGTCGCGTTGATCGTGCCGGAGTGGATGCCGAGCGCCTTGCTGCTCCCGGTCGTCAGCACATTCAAATCGAAACCCGTCGGCCACTTCTTGTTCCACTTGAGCGCGTGCTTCTGCGTGTCGTTGCAGAAGTTCCAGACGTAGTTCACCGCACGGCTCTGCTTGTTGAGCAGCCCGTTAAGCGACTTCACCCGGTAGCGGTAGACAAGGATCATGCCGGCCATCCTAGTCTGCGCGCGAAGCTGCCTGTCAAGGGCGTTTTTCATTTCTGCCGTTAACGGAGAGCCCACGCACGGCGCCTGATGAACGCGGTAGCTGTTTGCGGCGGCGTGGCCCGCTCCCCGTGTTTAGTACGGCGAACCCTGTAAAGTCCGTTCCAGGAGCGAAAAGCAGGCCAGGGTCATATCCACTACAATTGCAACCTCCCAATGCGTCTATCGACGCACCATCAAAGGACTACTCATGCGAATCCTGCATACTATGCTTCGAGTGGGCGATTTGGACGCGTCCATCCGCTTCTACACCGAGGTCCTCGGCATGCGTCTGCTTCGAAAGCACGACTACCCTGATGGGAAATTCACGCTGGCATTTGTCGGTTACGAAGACGAGTCCGAAGCCGCAGCTATCGAATTGACCTACAACTGGGGCACCGACAAGTACGACTTGGGAACTGGGTACGGTCATATCGCACTGGAAGTGGAAGACGCATATGCTGCGTGTGAAGAAGTAAAAAATCGCGGTGGCGTAGTTACGCGCGAAGCCGGCCCTATGAAGCACGGTACAACCGTGATTGCCTTTGTTGCGGATCCTGATGGTTATAAAGTTGAACTGATCCAGAAAAAAGGTCGAGTCGACTAAACTTCATGAAGCGTCAAGCCCGCACCCTTCATCGCACAGAGGAGCATAGGCAGCGCTTACTTTGACCTTCAAATGTTCGCGCACCGTAAGCCCGCTTCAAGGCTGCGAGGTCTATGTTTAGATTCTCGCTCTCGACTCCAAGACGATCTCGCGCCTCGTTAAAAACTCTCGTGCGAAACCGCCGATTCGAGCACACCGGACGCGCCGCTCGCTCAACCCTGTCGCCCCACCGGCAAGGCATCGGAGGCCGTCGATGACCACACTCGCCGCCGCCCCCGTGCGCCGCGCGCTCGACACGCGCGCCGTCGGCCTGATGCTGCTGCTGTGCGCGATCTGGGGCTTCCAGCAGGTCGCGATCAAGAGCACGAACGCCGCGATTGCACCGATGTTCCAGGCCGGGCTGCGCTCGGTGATCGCGGCGGTGCTGCTGTGGGGCTGGGCCCGCTCGCGCGGTACGCCGCTGTTCCAGGCGGACGGCACGTTCGGCGCGGGCCTCGCGGCCGGGGCGCTGTTCGCCGGCGAATTCATCTGCGTGTTCTTCGGGCTGACGCTGACGAGCGCGTCGCACATGGCTATCTTCCTGTACACGGCACCGTGCTTCACCGCGCTCGGCCTGCATCTGTTCGCACCGGGCGAACGGCTGCAGCGCACGCAGTGGGCCGGCGTCGGCCTGGCATTCGCCGGCATCGCGCTCGCCTTCGCGGACGGCTTCCTGAAACCGCGCGCGCCCGGCGCATCGGTACTGGCCGGGCTGGCCGGCGACGCGCTCGGGATCCTGGGCGGCGCGATGTGGGCCGCGACGACGGTCGTCGTGCGCTCGACGGCGCTCGCGCGTGCGAGCGCAAGCAAGACGCTGTTCTACCAGCTCGCGGTGTCGGCGGTCGTGCTGGTCGCGCTCGCCGCGCTGCTCGGGCAGATGTCGTTCGCGCGCATCACGCCGCTGGCCGTCGCGAGCCTCGCGTACCAGTCGGTGATCGTCGCGTTCGTCAGCTACCTGTCGTGGTTCTGGCTGCTGACACGCTACAGCGCGTCGCGGCTGTCGGTCTTCACGTTCCTGTCGCCGCTGTTCGGCGTCGCGTTCGGTGTGCTGCTGCTCGGCGAATCGGTCGGCTGGCGCTTCATGTCCGCGGCTGCACTCGTGCTGACCGGCATCGCGCTCGTCAACGCGCCGCCGCGCCGACGGGCATGACGACCCGACGCAGCACGCGCGCGCCCATGCAATAAAAAGGCTGCCTCGCAAGGCAGCCTCTTGTTCCCATCCGGTCCGGCTCGCGTAACCGGCCTCAACCGGCCTTGCGCACCGCCGCGAGCGCCTGCGCGACGCCGACGTATTCCGCCACGCTCACATCCTCCGCACGGCGCGCGAGATCGAAGCCGAGCGCGTCGAAATCGATCGTCTCGCGGTAGTCGCCGAGCGTATTGCGCAGCATCTTGCGGCGCTGCGAGAACGCAGCGGTGACGATTTCGCCGAGCAACACCGGATCGACGTCCGGCAGTTCGTGCGGCTCGTACGGAATCATCCGGACGATCGCCGAATCGACCTTCGGCGGCGGCTGGAACGATTCCGGCGGCACGTCGAGCATCTTCTCCATCACGTAGCGGTACTGCAGCATCACCGACAACCGCGAAAACGCCTTCGTGCCCGGCTCCGCGACCATCCGTTCGACGACTTCGTTCTGCAGCATGAAATGCTGGTCGATGACCGCATCGGCGAACGTCATCAGGTGGAACAGCAGCGGGCTGGAGATGTTGTACGGCAGGTTGCCGACGATCCGCAGCGACGGCTTGTCGCCGGGCGCCGCGAGCGACCGAAAGTCGAATGCGAGCGCGTCGCCCGCGTGCAGTTCGAGCAGCGCACCGAAGCGTTGCTGCAGGCGCCCGATCAGGTCGCGGTCGAGCTCGACCGCATGCAGCGGCGAGTCGGGCGTCGCAAGGCGCTCGATCAGCGGCTCGGTCAGCGCGCCGAGCCCGGGGCCGATCTCGACCATGCGCTGGCCGCGCGCGGGGCCGATCGTCGAGACGATCGAGTCGATCACGCCGTGATCGACGAGGAAGTTCTGCCCGAAGCGCTTGCGCGCGAAATGGCCTTGGTGCTGTCTGCTGTTCGACATCGACTGAGTAAAACGAAAAATACGACGAATGAGGTAAAGCCGGCCCGCGTCAGGCCGTACGGCGATGGCGCGCCATCGTGACGGCCGTGTCGAGTGCGGCGATCATGCTGCCCGGATCCGCGCGGCCCGTGCCGGCCAGATCGAGTGCCGTGCCATGATCGACCGACGTGCGGATGATCGGCAGCCCGAGCGTCACGTTGATGCCCTCGCCGAACGTCGCATACTTCAGCACGGGCAGCCCCTGGTCATGGAACATCGCGAGCACGCAATCGGCGTCCGCGAGATGGCGCGGCTGGAACAGCGTGTCGGCCGGATACGGGCCGCGCGCGTCGATGCCCTGCGCGTTCGCGCGGGCCAGCGCCGGCGCGATCACGTCGATCTCCTCGCGGCCGAGATAACCGTTCTCGCCTGCGTGCGGGTTCAGGCCCGTCACGAGAATGCGCGGCGCGGCCAGACCGAAGTCGCGCCGCAGGTCGCGATCGATGATCGCGAGTGTCTCGACGAGCCCGTCGATCGTGAGTGCGGCCGATACGTCCTTCAGCGGCAGGTGCGTGGTCGCGAGCGCGACGCGCAGCGGCTTGTGGCCGGTACCGGCCAGCATCATCACGACACGCGGCGTGTGCGTGCGCTCCGCCAGGTATTCGGTATGGCCGGTGAACGGCACGCCCGCATCGTTGATGGTGCTCTTCTGCAGCGGCGCGGTGACGATCGCGTCGTACCGGCCTGCCAGCGCTCCGTCGATTGCGGCGTCAAGCAACCCGAGCACGTACGGGCCGTTCACGGCGTCCAGCTTGCCCGCCTGCACGGGCACGGCGAGCGCGTGATGCGCGACCGACACCGGCCCGCTGCCGGCCAGCGTGGCCCGGTCGGCGCCGACGGCCGCCGCACGCGCGTCGAGCAGCGCCGCATCGCCGAGCACGGTGAAATGCGCATCGGGCCAGCGCTGCGCGGCATCACGCAGCGCCTGCACGGTCAACTCCGGGCCGACCCCCGCGGGTTCGCCAGTCGTGATCGCGATCTGCAGCGCGGGTTTGGTCATCCGGGGCTCGCTCAGTTCGCCGGGCCGACGCCGCCGATCTTGTACTGCACGTACGACGAATCGCGCAGCTCGCGCAGCCAGTCGGCATACGCCTGCTCGGCCTTGCGCTGGCCGATCGCCTGACGCGCGATATCCATCTGCTGCTGCACCGAGCCTTCCGCTTCGCGGCGGCTCAGCACCTGGATCAGGTGATAGCCGTACTCGGTACGGATCGGCTGGCTGATCTGGCCGTCCTGCAGGTTGTTCATCGCGCGCTCGAATTCCGGCACGGTCTCGCCCGGGCTAATCCAGCCGAGATCGCCGCCTTGCGACGCCGAACCGTCCTGCGAGTAGGTGCGCGCGAACTTCGCGAAATCGCCGCCGGCCTCGACCTGGTTGCGGATGTCGGCCAGTTGCTGGCGCGCCTGGCCTTCCGACTTGCCTTCGCCCACGCGCAGCAGGATGTGGCGCACGTGCGTCTGGACGATCTTCGGTGCGGCGGCAGTCGCGCCCTGGCTCTGGCGGCGATCGACGAGACGCACGATCTCGAAGCCGTCCGGCACGCGGATCAGCGTCGGGTTGACCTGGCCCGGGCGCAGCTTCGATGCGGCGTCGACGACGTCGGCCGGCAGCGCGCTCGGCGCCTTGAAACCAAGGTCGCCGCCCTTCTTCGCGTCGTTCGCTTCCGAATTGTTCTTCGCGAGCTTCTCGAAATCGGCGCCCGACTTCGCCTGCTGCAGCAACGCGTCAGCCTTCTTCTGCGCGGCTTCGATGTCGGCCTGCGGTGCGTTGGTCGGCGCCTTGATGAAGATGTGCTGGAAGCGCAGGTCCTGCTGTTGCGCCGCGTTCGGCCCGCGCTGGCTCGCGATGTAGTTCGCGACCTCGGCGTCCGACACGGTGATCTTGCCGTCGACTTCGCGCTCGCGCAGCTTCGACAGCATCAATTCGGTACGCGCGTCGCTCGTGAAGATGCTCCAGGGCACGCCCTGCGCCTCGAGACGCGCGCGGTACTGCTCGAGCGTCATGCCGTTCGCCTGCGCGAGGCGCTGCAGCGTGGCCTGCACGGTCGCGTCGTCGATGCGGATCCCGTCGTCCTTGGCCTTCTGCACCTGGATACGCTCGAGCACCATCTGGTTCAGCACCTGCGCGCGCAACTGGTCGGTCGGCGGCACGGGTGCGTTCTGCTGCTGCAGCCGGCGCGCGATCAGGCCGGCACGCTGGTCGAGTTCGCGGCCCGTGATCACGTCGTTGTTGACGACCGCGACGACTTCGTCGGCGAGCTGCGCACCTTGCGAACCGAGCGCCTGCGCCGCGGCCGGCGCGGCGGCGAGCAGCGCGGAGGCCGCAGCGAGGCTGGACACGACTGCCGCGAAACGAAGGGTTTTCTTCATTGCCACTGGAACTCCATTGAAATCGTGCTGACCGGTGCAGACAAGCCGGCGTTACTCGTAGTTGCTGAAGCGGGACATCGGCGGCGGCGGCGGCGGCAGCGGCGTGTAGCCCGGCACCCCGGCGCGGAATGCGGACACGAGGCCGTTGTCGACGGTCGACAGGCCCTTGAGCGTCAGCTGCATCATGAATCGCGTCGACGAGTTCTGCTGTCCCGACGAATTGATGCCGTTCGCGGCCCGCTGCACCCCGACCCCGAGCGCCCAGCAATCCGCGTCGTATTGTAAGCCGACCAGACCGTCGACCACGCGATCGCCGGCCAGGTCATAGTTGAAGCGGCCGATCGCATACAGGCGGCGCGTGAGCGGCCATTGCGCGGACACCAGGAACTGGTTGATCGGCTGGTTGTCGAGCGTGGTGTTCGATCGCGTGTAGCGGTAGCCGACGTTGATCACGCGGCGCTCGCCCGGGCTGTAGCCGAAACCGACGCTCGACTTCACGAGCTGGTTGTTGTTCTGGTTGTACTGGAACGCCGTCTCCGACATGAAGCCCGAGCCGAGCTTCAGCGCGGCGCCGACGATCAGGTCCGAGTGGCGCGCCAGCACGGCGCTCTGCCCGGGCGTCAGCGTGACGCGCTGATCGGCGAAGTAGTACTGCTGCGCGATCACGAAACGCGCACGCTCGTCGCCGGTGCGCGGGTCGATGAAGCGTGACGTGAGCCCGGCTGTGATCCGGTTCGCGTCGGCGATCCGGTCGTTGCCGACGAACGTGTTCGGCTGGTAGATCTCCGCGAGGCCGAAGTCCGACTCCGCGGTGTCGAACAGCGGCGCATTCGACTGGTCGCGATACGGCGTGTACACGTAGTACAGGCGCGGCTCGAGGGTCTGGATGAAGTCCTGGCCGAACAGGCGTACCGAGCGGTCGAAGATCAGGCCCGAATCGAAGCTCACGGTCGGGATCGACTCGGTGAAGCGCTTCGGATTGTTCGGCGTGCTCGACGACAGGTAGTTCAGGTCGTACGACGCGAAGTGGTACTGGACCTTCGGCACGACGAAGTAGCCCGGGCCGTACACGCCGTACGCGATGTACGGGTTGAAGACGATCCGGTCACCCTGGGCTGCATCGGCGGTCGTGATACGGAACCGCGAATAGTCGGCTTCCGCGCCGAAGTCGAAGCCGCCGACGTTGTACTTCGTGTACTTCACGTTCAACTGCGGCTCGCGGCTGTAGGGCGCGATCGACGGCGGCAGCGTCTGCCAGTGCTGGTAGCGCGCGAGCACCGACCACGGGCCGTTGTTGTACGTGAGACCCGCTTCCTGCTGGTACAGCGTCTGCGTCCCGTTGATGAACTGGTTCGCCGACCCGAGGTCTTCGGGATACGTGTTGTCCGAGACCTTGTTGTAGTAGACATAGCCGCCGAAGCCACCGCCGAAATTCTGCTGGTGCTGCCAGTAGATCGCGTAGCGGTTGCGGTGCGCGAGCCGGTCATCCGGCAGGTAGTTGGCCGTAAACGTGCCCGAATACGACGGCGACAGGTAGCGGAACGTCGCCTCGGTCATCACGCCGCGCCGCGAGATGATGCGCGGCGTGAGCGTCAGATCGCGGTTCGGCGCGATGTTGAAGTAGTACGGCAGCGACAGTTCGAACCCGTTGCTCGAGTTCATTGCGAACGTCGGCGGCAGCAGGCCGCTGCGCCGCTCGCCCGACAGCGGGAACGTCATCCACGGGCTCGCAAAGATCGGCACGCCCTGGAAGAACAGCACGCCGTTGCGTGCGCTGCCTTCGTCGGCGCCCGTATCGAAGTCGAAGCGGCTGCCCTTGATGTACCACGCGGGGTTCGTCGAGCACTGGCACGCGGTGTAGGTGCCGTTGATGAACACCGAGCGCTCGTTGTCGACCATGTCGACGCGTTCCGCGCTGCCCGAGCCGCCCGTCATGTTGAAGTGATACTTCGGCGCCGTCATGAAGCCCTGGTTCGCCTCGATCTTCAGGTGCGCCTCGGGGCCGGCGAACGACGTGCCGGAGTTGTTGATCCTGACCTGGCCGTACGCATCGGCCATGTCGGTATCCTGATCGTAGTGGATCGCGTCGGCCTTCACGATGGCGTCGCCGCGCCGGAGCTCTGCCGAACCCTTTGCAGCGAGATCCTGCTCGGCCGTGCCGCTCGTGTGGTCGGCGATCACGAAGGCGGCCGGCTTCGCGCCGTCCTTCAGCGGATGATCCTCGAGCTGGGGCGCGAGACGCAGATCCCACGGCGAGTCGAGCGGCTGCGGCTGCGCGGCCGCGCCCGACAGCTGCGCGTACGACACGGCCGGCACGAGGCCGGGCACGGCCAGGAGTGCGAGCGCGAGCCGCCGTTTGCGCGGCGCCCCGTCACCGGGGAAAACATTCGGGAATAGCGGTTTGGGCGGCATCTATCGTTTGGCGAATCGCCCCTTGTCAACCGCGCCGTCGCGGCACATTCGCACGCGGCGGGCCGCACCGTCGCACCGCGACTGCGGCTGAGCGCAAACCGGGGAGGCGTTCGGGCGACCGCGCGACAGGCGGCGGACCTGCACGGCGGAAAGCTGACGCGGGGCGCGTCAAAAAAGTCGTGGGGTATTATATGGCAAGACGTTCCCCCCTCCTCCGAGTTTCATGACGCCCCCATCCGCCGCATCCCAGCCCGACGCCCGCCTCGAAGCGCTCACCGCGTGGCTGCGCCCGCTCGCCGAACGCCATGCGCTCGACCTGTCGACCCTCGCACCCGCCTCGTCGGACGCCAGTTTCCGCCGCTATTTCCGGGTCGCGTCGGCCACGAGCGCCGGCGGCACGCTGATCGCCGTCGACGCGCCGCCGCCCGAAAAGTGCCGTGAATTCGTCCAGGTCGCGCAACTGCTCGCCGCGGCCGGCGACCACGTGCCGGACGTGCTGGCCCACGATTTCGACGCGGGCTTCATGCTCGTGACCGATCTCGGCCGCACGTCGTACATCTCGGTGCTCGACCCGGCCGACCCGGCCGCCGCGAAACCGTTGATGCGCGCGGCGCTCGACGCGCTGATCCGCTTCCAGCTCACGTCGAAGCCCGACGTGCTGCCGCCGTTCGACGAGGCATTCCTGCGCCGCGAGATGGAGCTGATGCCCGAATGGTTCGTCGGCCGCCACCTCGGCAAGCCCGTCACCGACGCGATGCGCGGCACGCTCGACCGCACCTTCGCGCTGCTGGTCGCCAGCGCGCACGCGCAGCCGCAAGGGTTCATGCTGCGCGACTTCATGCCGCGCAACCTGATGGTGTGCGAGCCGAATCCGGGCATCCTCGATTTCCAGGACGCCGTCTACGGGCCGCTGACGTACGACGTCGTGTCGCTGCTGCGCGACGCGTTCATCAGCTGGGACGAGGAGTTCGAACTCGACTGCTTCGCGTACTACTGGGAAAAGGCGAAAAAGGCCGGCCTGCCGGTCGCCCCCGATTTCGGCGAGTTCTACCGCCAGCTCGAATGGATGGGGCTGCAGCGCCACATCAAGGTGCTCGGCCTGTTCGCGCGCATCAATTACCGCGACGGCAAGCCGCACTACCTGAACGACCTGCCGCGCTTCATCGCGTATGCGCGCAAGGTCGCGCTGCGCTATCGCCCGCTCGCGCCGTTCGCGAAGCTGCTCGACGAGCTCGAGGGCAATGCGCCGGCCGACGTAGGCTATACGTTCTGACCGCTCTCACACCCAGTCGAACATGAGCACTACCCTGACCACGGCGATGATCTTCGCCGCCGGGCGCGGCGAACGGATGCGCCCGCTCACAGACACCCGCCCGAAGCCGCTGCTCGAAGCGGGCGGCAAGCCGCTGATCGTGTGGCAGATCGAGGCGCTCGCGCGCGCGGGCATCGACACGATCGTGATCAACCACGCGTGGCTCGGCGAACAGATCGAGGCCGCGCTGGGCGACGGTTCGCGCTGGGGCGTGCGGCTCGCGTATTCGGCCGAAGGCGAAGCGCTGGAAACCGCGGGCGGCATCGCGCAGGCGTTGCCGCTGCTCGAGCGCGACGGGCAGCCGACGGTGTTCGCAGCCGTCAGCGGCGATGTGTACTGCGCATTCGACTACCGGACGCTCGCGCCGCACGCCGCACGGATGGCCGCGCTCGACGCACCGGCGATGCACCTCGTGATGGTGCCGAACCCGCCATTCCACCCGGCCGGCGACTTCGCGCTCAGCGACGACGGCCGCCTTGCGCTCGACGGCGCCGCGCGCTTCACGTTCGGCAACATCGGCCTGTACGACACACGGATGTTCCGCGATCTTGCACCCGGTACGCGGCGCGCGCTGACGCCGTACTATCGAGCGACGATCGAGGCCGGCCGCGCGAGCGGCGAACTATACGAAGGGATCTGGGAGAACGTCGGTACGCCCGCGCAGCTCGGCGAGCTGGATGAGCGGCTGCGCGCTGCGGAGTGACTGGCCGTCGGGCTGATTGATCAGCTGGCCGGTTAGCTGACTGGTTGGCAAGCTAGCTGACGGCGAACTGGCCGCGTTGGTCTTGCTGATCTGCAGGTCCGGTCCGGCGCCTGCCGGCCCACCATGCCGGCCCGGCTCCCGCCCATCGCGCAGGCCCTTTCCTGCGCCCCACGCGCCGCACCGCCGCTCACGCAGCCTCGGCCTCTTCCCCGCCCGCCGCCGCGCGCTGCTGCTGCAGCGCCCACATCTGCGCATACAACCCGTCGGCGCGCACGAGTTCGTCGTGCGTGCCGCGCTCGACGATCCGCCCGTGGTCCATCACCAGGATCTGCTGCGCGTGCACGACCGTCGACAGACGGTGCGCGATCACGAGGGTCGTGCGATGCCGCGCGATCTGGTCGAGTTCGTGCTGGATCGCGCGCTCCGAGCGCGAATCGAGCGCCGACGTCGCTTCGTCGAACAGCAGCACCGGCGGGTTCTTCAACAGCGTGCGCGCGATCGCGACGCGCTGCTTCTCGCCACCCGACAGCTTCAGCCCGCGCTCGCCGACCGGCGTGTCATAACCCTTCGGCAAACTTTCGATGAAATCGTGGATGTGCGCGGCGCGCGCGGCCGCGATCACCTCGTCGCGGGTCGCGGTCGGCCGGCCGTACGCGATGTTGTAGTAGATCGAGTCGTTGAACAGCACGGTGTCCTGCGGCACGATCCCGATCGATGCACGCAGCGAGTCCTGCGTGACGTCGCGGATGTCCTGGCCGTCGATCCGGATCGCCCCGCCCGCCTGCCGGTCGAGATCGTAGAAGCGGAACAGCAGCCGCGACAGCGTCGACTTCCCGGAGCCGCTGTGGCCGACCACCGCGGTCGTCGTGCCCGCGTCGATCGTGAGCGACACGTCGTGCAGGATCTGCCGCGCCGGCTCGTACGCGAAATTCACGTGCTCGAAGCGCACCTGCGCGCCGGCGACCGCAAGCGGCCGCGCATCGGGCAGGTCGGCCACTTCCTTCGCGGCCGACAGCAGCCCGAACATGCGATCCATGTCGGTGAGGCTCTGCTTCAGCTCGCGATAGACGACACCGAGAAAGTTCAGCGGGATGTACAGCTGCAGCATGAACGTGTTGATCAGCACCAGATCGCCGAGCGTCAGCTTGCCCGCGAGCACGCCCTGCGTCGCGCGCCACAGGATGAACACGAGCCCCGTGCCGATGATCGCCTGCTGGCCGAAGTTCAGCACCGACAGCGAGTTCTGCGAACGGATCGCGGCTTTCCGGTAGCGCTTCAGGTTCTCGTCGTAGCGCTGCGCTTCCCACTCCTCGTTGCCGAAGTACTTGACCGTCTCGTAGTTGATCAGCGAATCGATCGCCCGCGAGTTCGCGCGCGAATCGAGTTCGTTCATCGTGCGGCGGAAATGCGTGCGCCAGTTGGTGACCTTCACCGTGAACACGATGTACGTGACCAGCGCGGCGAACGTCACGTACGCGTAATAGGCCTCGTACTTGACCACGAAGAAGCCGAGCACGAGCCCGACCTCGACGAGCGTCGGCAGGATGCTGTATAGCGAATACGAAATCAGCTGCTGGATGCCGCGCGTGCCGCGCTCGATGTCGCGCGACATGCCGCCGGTCTGGCGCTCCAGGTGAAACCGCAGCGACAGCCCGTGCAGGTGCCGGAACACCTGCAGCGCGAGCTGGCGCACCGCACTCTCGGTGACCTTCGAGAACAGGATCTCGCGCAGCTCGGTAAAGAGCGACGTCGACAGCCGCACGAGCGCATACGCGACGACCAGCAACCCCACGCCGCCCGCGAGCACGATGCCGGCCGACTGTTCGGCGCGGCCGATCGCGGTGATCTGCTGGACGTAGGACAGGTGGTCGACGATGCGCTTCATCACGACCGGCACGCCGAGGTTCGCGACCTTCGCACCGATCAGGCAGCCGAGCGCGAGCGCGACGCGCCATTTGTAGGTGGTCAGGTACGGCAGCAGCGACCGGATGGTTTGCCAGTCGTTGCGGGGCCCGGTCGAAGCCGGCGCGGGCTCGCCGGAAGCAGGAAATCGGCGCATGGGGGAAGGATCGGCGGCGGTGCCGGGCGCGTGCATCGGCGGCCGGCTCGCTCACTTTCTCGTACAATTTGTGAACGTTGTATTGTCGCAGAAGCCGCTTCGCGCCGCTGCCGGCGCCCTCGCCGGCCAGCCTGCGCGCGGCGGCGTATTTATTACAGGATGAAAGCCCCCGCCATGACCGATTCGACCCTCGAACTCCCGCAAAAGCAGCCCGCGCTGCGCGTCGTCCCGCAACCGCACGACGCGAACGTCCACGGCGACGTGTTCGGCGGCTGGATCATGTCGCAGGTCGACATCGCCGGCTCGATCCCCGCGAGCCAGCGCGCGAACGGTCGCGTCGCGACGGTCGCGGTCAACTCGTTCGTGTTCAAGCAGCCGGTGTTCGTCGGCGATCTGCTGAGCTTCTACGCAACCATCACGCGCACCGGCAACACGTCGATCACGGTCGACGTCGAGGTGTACGCACAGCGCATGCGCCTGATGGGCGAGATCGTGAAGGTCACCGAAGCGACGCTCACCTATGTCGCGACCGGCTCCGACCGCAAGCCGCGGCAACTGCCGCCGCTCTGACGGGCGAGCGCCGCGCGGCGGCGGTTCCCCCTGCCTTCGGCCGCTTCAGTGCGTGGCCGTCAGCCCGAACTCACGCATCGCGGGCAGGAAATCGTGGTTCAGCTTCGGCTTGCGCGACAGCTTCACCAGCACGTAGCGCTGGAACGGTGCGAGACGCTGCCACTGCGCGAGCTCGGGCGCCGTCAGCCCGGCCAGCGCGCTCTGCTGCACGAGCGACTCCGGCACGATGTCGGTGGCGCGCCAGGCCGGCTGCTCGTCCGGCTGGAACCACGATGGCTCCAGATCCGCGTGCGTGCGCAGCATTTCGAACAGCGCGTGATCGAAGTTGGGCTCGATCGCGGTGTCGTCGTCGGCCGGAAAGCGCGCGAGCAGCTTGCGGTCCTCGAGCGGCAGCAACTGCCACTGCTCCAGTGAAATCCGCAGACCGAAACGGTCGAGATTGAAACGCACGATCATCGGGATGTACGTGAAGTTTTCCGACGAATCGTGTTCGAAGGCGAATAGCAGTGGAGCGTCGCTGAGTCCCATGATCGTTACCTGATGTGGCGGATACCGGCGCGGCCGGCTTGCCTGAGGTATTTTAGAACCTCTGCGCGCGGGCGGCGGACACGATTGCCGCCGCCCGCGTGCCGAATCAACGGGAGTGCTCGTGAATCCGACCGAATCCGGCGACTTGCGCGACGAACCGCGCGGCGCGATCGAATTGTCCGTGCGCCGCACGCGCGGCGGTGTCGTCGAAACTGCACACGACTACGTGGGCCAGGAATGGCCCGTCGCGCTCGTCTTCAACGGCATCTCGCATGCGGTGATGATGTGTACGCCGTGCGACCTCGAAGCGTTCGCGGTCGGTTTCGCGATCTCGGAAGGGATCGTCGCACGCGGCAGCGACATCAAGGACATCGACGTGATCCTGCACGCCGACGCGCCGCTGCCGCATGCGGAAGTCCACCTGGAGGTCGTCCAGCAGGCGTTCGCCGCGCTGAAGGACCGGCGCCGCGCGCTCGCGGGGCGTACCGGCTGCGGCGTCTGCGGGATCGAAAGCATCGACCTGCTCGACCTCGCGCCCGAACGCGTGCCCGATACGGGCTTTCTCGCACGCCTCGCACCCGACGCGCTGACACGCGCGGCGCAGGCGCTGCCGGTTCACCAGGCACTCACGCGGCTCACGGGCGGCCTGCATGCGGCCGCGTGGTGCGATGCAACAGGCGCGATCCGGATGGCGTTCGAGGACGTCGGCCGCCACAACGCACTCGACAAGCTGATCGGCTCGCTCGTGCTGTCGCGCGCCGACGCGACCGACGGCTTCGTGTTCCTGTCGAGCCGCGCGAGCTACGAGCTCGTGCGCAAGGCCGCACGGGTCGGCATCCCGCTGGTGGCGACGATCTCCGCGCCGTCGTCGCTCGCGATCGAGATCGCGAAAGCGGCCGGCTTGCGGCTCGTCAGCTTCTGCCGCGAAACCGGCCACGTCGACTACGGCACGGCCTGATCGCGATCGCGGGCGCGCGCCGGCAGTCCGCCGCGGCGCGCCCCGCTCCGTCAGACCGTCAGTCGAACTGACGGAAATCCGGCTTGCGCTTCTCGAAGAACGCCGTCATCGCCTCGCGCGCTTCCGGCGCGCGCAGCATCGTGGCGAAGTGGCCCGCTTCCTCGGCCATCCGCGCCTGCACCGCCACGCCGCCCGTATCCTTCAGCAGCGCCTTCGTCACACGCAGCGATGCCGCCGGCAGCGCCGCGAGCTTTGCCGCCTGCTTCGCCGCGAACGCGTCGAGCTCGGCCGCCGGCAGCACGCGGTTGACGATACCGATCCGGTGCGCTTCCAGCGCGTCGAACGCTTCGCCGAGCAGCAGCTTCTCGGCCGCGACCTGATGGCCGGCCAGACGCGGCAGCAGCACGCTCGACGCGGCTTCCGGGCACAGCCCGAGCTGCGTGAACGGCAGCGAGAACGTCGCGGTGTCGGCCGCGTAGACCAGATCGCAGTGCAGCAGCATCGTCACGCCGACGCCGATCGCCAGGCCCGGCACCGCGGCCACGATCGGCTTGCTCGCGCTGCTGATCCGCGCGAGAAACTGGAACACCGGGGCGGTGTCGTCCTTCGGCGGCGACTTCAGGAAATCCTCGAGATCGTTCCCTGAGGTGAAGTTGCCGTCGCCACCGCGCAGCAGGATCACGCGAACCGCCTTGTCTTCCTGCGCTTCGGCGAGTGCGTCGGCCATCGTCTGGTACATCGCCGCCGTCAGCGCGTTCTTCTTCGCCGGGCGCGCGATCGTGATCGTCACCACGCCATCGGCGCGTTCCACTTGAATTTCGGCCACAACCGTCTCCTTTGACTTTCCTCTATCGGAATGAAAAAACGGTGCGCGAGCTCGTGGCCCGCGCACCGTCGCAGCTTGTCGTCGTGCTCCGCTTACAGGCGTTCGATGATGCCCGCCGCACCCATGCCGGTGCCGACGCACATCGTGACCATCCCGTACTTCAGGTTGCGGCGGCGCAGGCCGTGCACGACGGTCGCCGCGCGGATCGCGCCGGTCGCGCCGAGCGGGTGGCCGAGCGCGATCGCGCCGCCCATCGGGTTGACCTTCGACGGGTCGAGGCCGAGATCGCGCATCACCGCCAGCGATTGCGCGGCGAACGCTTCGTTCAGCTCGATCCAGTCGAGATCGTCCTGCTTCAGGCCGGCGGCCTTCAGCGCGGCCGGAATCGCTTCCTTCGGGCCGATACCCATGATTTCCGGCGGCACGCCACGCACCGCGAAACTCACGAAGCGCGCGAGCGGCGTCAGGTTGAATTCCTTGAGCACCTTCTCCGACACGACCAGCAGCGCGCCCGCGCCGTCCGACGTCTGCGAGCTGTTGCCGGCCGTGACCGAGCCCTTGTTCGCGAACACCGTGCGCAGCTTCGCGAGGCCTTCGATCGACGTATCCGCGCGCGGACCTTCGTCGAGCTTGATCTCACGCGTCTTCACGTCGACTTCGCCCGTCGCGAGGTTCGGGAAGCGCTCGGTGATCGTGTACGCGGCGATCTCGTCGTTGAACTCGCCGGCCTGCTGGGCGGCAAGCGCCTTGCGGTGCGACTCGACCGAGAACGCATCCTGGTCTTCGCGGCTCACCTTCCACTGCTCCGCGACGCGCTCGGCCGTCAGGCCCATCCCGTACGCGATGCCGAAGTCTTCGTTGCGATCGAAGATGTGCGGCGACATCGACGGCTTGTTGCCCATCATCGGCACCATGCTCATCGATTCGCAGCCGCCCGCGAAGATCGCGTCCGATTCGCCGACGCGGATGCGGTCGGCCGCCATCGCCAGCGCCGTAATGCCCGACGCGCAGAAGCGGTTGACCGTCACGCCGCCGACCGTCTGCGGCAGGCCCGCGAGCAGCGCGCCCATCCGCGCGACGTTCAGGCCCTGCTCGGCCTCCGGAATCGCGCAGCCGATGATCGCGTCTTCGATCAGCTTCGTGTCGAAGCCGGGCACCTGCGCCACCGCCGACTTGAGCGCGTGGACCAGCAGCTCGTCCGGGCGCGTGTTCTTGAAGACACCGCGCGGGGCCTTGCCGATCGGCGTGCGGCTGGCGGCGACGATGTATGCGTCTTGCAATTGTTTGCTCATTTGAGACTCCTTGCCTTATCCGCTCGCTCAGTTACGCACCGGCTTGCCGGTCTGCAACATGCCCATGATCCGTTCCTGCGTCTTCTGCGTGCCGAGCAGCTCGACGAACGCACGGCGCTCCAGCGCGAGCAGCCACTGCTCGTCGACCAGGCTGCCGGCTTCGACGTCGCCGCCGCACACGGCTTCGGCGATGCGGCTCGCGATCAGGTAGTCGTGGTCGCTGATGAAGCGGCCGTCACGCATGTTGACGAGCGATGCCTTGATCGTCGCGATCGCCGAGCGGCCTGCCACCGGCACGTCCTTCGCGCGCAGCGGTGCACGGTAGCCGGTTGCGGCCAGCGCGCGCGCTTCCTTCTTCGCGGTGTCGAGCAGTTCGAACACGTTGAAGATGATCGTGTCGGAAGGTTTCACGTAACCCATCGCACGGGCATCGTGCGCGGACGCCGACACCTTCGCCATCGCCGCGTTCTCAAACGACTTCGTGACGAACTTCAGGATGTCGGTGGTCGCGTTCGCGGCCGTTGCGGCATCCGCTGCGCGCAGCGCCGCTTCCTTCAGGCCGCCGCCCGCCGGCACGAGGCCGACACCCACTTCGACGAGACCGATGTAGCTCTCGACGTGCACGACGCGCTTCGCGCTGTGCAGCATCAGCTCGCACCCGCCGCCGAGCGCGATGCCCGACACGGCTGCGACGACCGGCACGTTCGCGTACTTCACGCGCAGCATGCCTTCCTGGAACTTCTTCACGAACGGCTCGATACCCTTCGCGCCGCCCATCATGAACGCGGGCATCGCCTCTTCGAGGTTCGCGCCGGCCGAGAACGGGCCGCCCGGCGTGCCGAGCTTCAGCGACGTCGGCTGCCAGATCACCACGGCCTTGTAGTCCTTCTCCGCGAGTTCGATGGCCTGCACGAGGCCGTCGATCACGCTCGGTCCGATCGTGTTCATCTTCGACTTGAACGACACGATCACGACGTCGTCTTCACCCGCACGGTCGTCGACCCACGCACGCACCGCGTCGGTCTCGAACAGCGTCTTGCCGTACGTCTTCGGATCGGCACCCGCTTCGCCGAGCAGCGGCGCGCGGAACACCTGCTTGTCGTAGACCGCGAGGTCCGAACGCGGCACGAAGCGCTTCGCTGCCGGCGCCCACGAGCCTTCGGCCGTGTGCACGCCGCCCTTTTCCGCAACCGCGCCTTCGAGCACCCACGACGGCAGCGGCACGTTCGCGAGCGCCTTGCCGGCCGCGATGTCTTCCTGCACCCACTCGGCGACCTGCTTCCAGCCGGCAGCCTGCCAGCCTTCGAACGGGCCTTCGTTCCAGCCGAAGCCCCAGCGGATCGCGAGGTCGACGTCGCGCGCGTTGTCGGCGATCGATTCGAGATGCACGCCGATGTAGTGGAACACGTCGCGGAAGATCGACCACAGGAACTGCGCGTGCGGATGGTCCGTTTCACGCAGCAGCTTCAGGCGTTCCGCCGGCGGACGCTTCAGGATGCGACCGACGGTTTCGTCCGCCTTCGCGCCCGAATCCACGTAGGTGCCCGTCTTCGCGTCGAGCACCTTGATCGCCTTGCCTTCCTTCTTGTAGAAACCACCGCCCGTCTTCTGGCCGAGCGCGCCCTGCTTCACCAGTTCGGCGAGCACGGCAGGCGTCTGGTAGACCGGGAAGAACGGATCGTCGGCGAGGTTGTCCTGCATCGTCTTGATCACGTGCGCCATCGTGTCGAGGCCGACCACGTCCGCGGTGCGGAACGTCGCCGACTTCGCGCGGCCGAGGCGGCTGCCCGTCAGGTCGTCGACTTCGTCGAAGCGCAGGCCGAACTTCGCGGCCTCGGTGATCACCGCGAGGATCGAGAAGATGCCGACGCGGTTCGCGATGAAGTTCGGCGTATCCTTCGCGCGCACGACGCCCTTGCCGACGATGCTCGTCAGGAACGTCTCGAGCTGGTCGAGGATCTCCGGACGCGTATGCGCGGTCGGGATCAGCTCGACGAGGTGCATGTAGCGCGGCGGGTTGAAGAAGTGCACGCCGCAGAAGCGCGACTTCAGCTCGTCCGAGAAACCTTCGGACAGCTTCGTGATCGACAGGCCCGACGTGTTGGTCGCGAAGATCGCGTTCGGTGCGATGTGCGGTGCGACCTTCTTGTACAGGTCGTGCTTCCAGTCCATCCGCTCGGCGATCGCCTCGATCACGACGTCGCACTCGGCGAGTTTCGCGATGTCGTCTTCGTAGTTCGCTGCTTCGAGGTACTTTGCGTCGTCCTTCACGCCGAACGGTGCGGGCGACAGCTTCTTCAGGTTCTCGATCGCCTTCAGCGCGATCGCGTTTTTCGGGCCTTCCTTGGCCGGCAGGTCGAACAACAGCACCGGCACGCGTGCGTTGATGAGGTGCGCGGCGATCTGCGCGCCCATCACGCCGGCGCCCAGCACGGCGACCTTGCGAATCAGGAAATTGCTCACGGGATGTCTCCGGATAGTGTCGTGCAGCGCGGAATGTGAGGGCTGCACGGCGAAGTGAGTACCAGGAACCGTTGCGTTCGGGCGGCGCGGCACGCGGCGCGCCCCGCCCGGACTCGCGTCAGAACAGCGATTCGTCGACTTCCATCAGCGTCTTCGAGCCGGCGCGTGCGGCGCGGATCGTCGATGCCGTCTCGGGCAGCAGGCGCGCGAAGTAGAAACGCGCCGTCGCGAGCTTCGACTTGTAGAACGGATCGCCCGACGCTTCCTTGTCGAGTGCGAGGCGCGCCATGCGCGCCCAGAAGTACGAGAACACCAGGTGGCCGACGGTGCGCAGGTACGGCACGGCGGCAGCGCCGACTTCGTCCGGGTTCTGCATCGCCTTCATGCCGATTTCCATCGTCAGCTTCTGCACCTTGTCGCCGATGTCGGCGAGCGGGTTGATGAACTCGGCCATTTCCGGCTTCACGCCTTCGGCTTCCGCGAATTCGGTGACGAGCTTGCCGAACTTCTTCAGCTTCGCGCCCATGTCGCCGAGCACCTTGCGGCCCAGCAGGTCGAGCGACTGGATCGAGTTCGTGCCTTCGTAGATCATGTTGATCCGCGCGTCGCGCACGTACTGCTCCATGCCCCACTCGGAGATGAAGCCGTGGCCGCCGTAGATCTGCATCGCGTGGTTGGTCGACTCGAACGCGTTGTCGGTCAGGAACGCCTTGATGATCGGCGTGAGCAGCGCGACGAGGTCGGCCGCTTCCTTGCGCACCGCTTCGTCAGCGTGCGACAGTTCCTTGTCGATCTGCAGCGCGGACCAGTACGTGAATGCGCGCGCGCCTTCGGCGTAGGCCTTCTGCGTGAGCAGCATGCGGCGCACGTCCGGGTGCACGATGATCGGGTCGGCCGGCTTGTCCGGTGCCTTCGGGCCCGTCAGCGAGCGCATCTGCAGGCGCTCCTTCGCATACGTGAGCGAATTCTGGTACGCGACTTCCGTGAGGCCGAGGCCCTGCATGCCAACGCCGAGGCGCGCGGCATTCATCATCACGAACATCGCGTTCAAGCCCTTGTTCGGCTCGCCGACCATCCAGCCCTTCGCGCCGTCGAGGTTCATCACGCACGTCGAGTTGCCGTGGATGCCCATCTTGTGCTCGATCGAGCCGCACTTGATGCCGTTGCGCTCGCCCGGCTCGCCTGCTGCGTCCGGAATGAACTTCGGCACGATGAACAGCGAGATCCCCTTGGTGCCCTGCGGCGCTTCCGGCAGGCGCGCGAGCACGAGGTGGACGATGTTCTTCGACATGTCGTGCTCGCCGCTCGAGATGAAGATCTTCGTGCCGCTGATCGAGTACGAGCCGTCGCCGTTCGGTTCGGCCTTGGTGCGCAGGATGCCGAGGTCGGTGCCGCAATGCGGCTCGGTCAGGCACATCGTGCCCGTCCATTCGCCCGACACGAGCTTCGGCAGGTATTGCTGCTGCAGTTCCGGCGCGCCGTGCGCGTGCAGGCATTCGTAGGCGCCGTGCGACAGGCCCGGATACATCGTCCAGGCCTGGTTCGCCGAGTTCAGCATTTCGTAGAGCGCGTTGTTCACGAACGCGGGCAGGCCCTGGCCGCCGTAGTCCGGATCGCAGCCGAGTGCCGGCCAGCCGGCCTCGACGTACTGCTGGTAGGCTTCCTTGAAGCCGGTCGGGGTCTTCACGACGCCGTCGCCTTCATACGTGCAGCCTTCGCGATCGCCGACCTGGTTCAGCGGGAACAGTACCTCGGAGCAGAACTTGCCCGCTTCCTCGAGGACCTGGTTGATCGTGTCGGCGTCGAGGTCCGCATGCTTGGGCATTTGCTTGACTTCGGCTTCGACGTTCAGAAGCTCGTGCAACACGAATTGCATGTCGCGCAGCGGCGCGGCGTACTGTCCCATGACTCTCTCCAAAGGTGGGCAAAACGGCTCGAGCTCCTGGCGGGCGGATCACGCGCCGCTAACGGCTCTCGCTCTGATACGAAACAATCGTCTTTTCCAGCGCGGCCCACGTGAGGCGCACGGCGTCCGGCGAATGCAGGAAGCGTGCGTCGTGATGCAGGCCGAGCGTGAAGCTGTACAACTCGAAGAGCATCAGGTCCGGATCCGTATCCGCACGCAGATGGCCTTCTTCCTTCGCCTGCGAAATGGCACGCAGCATCGCGGCACGCCAGGCCGTCACGCTTGCGATCAACTGCTCGCGCACGGGGCTGTCAGGCCGGTCGTCGTACTCGACCGCACCGCTGATGTAGATGCATCCGGTCGTCACCTCCTGGATGCGCTTCTCCGTCCAGCGGGCCAGCATCGCCCGAAGGCGCGGCAAGCCTCGCGGCTCGCGCAGGCTCGGAAAGAACACCTCGTTTTCGAAACGATGGTGATACTCGCGGACGACCTCGACCTGCAGGTCTTCACGCGATCCGAAGTGCGCGAACACACCGCTCTTGCTCATCTGCATGCGCTCGGCCAGCAGGCCGATCGTCAGCCCCTCCAGCCCGTCACGGCTGGCGAGGTCCAAAGCAGCTTCAAGTATCGCGGCACGCGTCTGTTCGCCTTTTCGCATAGCTATTTCTGTAACCGTTCGGGGGTTCGAATAAAATCGAACGGCCGTACTATTATTGAGTGCGGCCGCTCGCGAAACAAGGAAATTATTAGAAACCGGTGTCTAACCGAGCCGCTATTTTGCGCGATTCCGGCGGGACCGGAGCGGCTTTTCCGCACGAACGTGCGGACAGATTTTTTGAAGCGAACACTTAGTCTTCGTCAGTCGTAACCACCGACCGTCAGCGCCTTCATCACGAGGCGATACGCCGTGTAGGCGAGCCAGTTCAGCATGCGCTCGATGCGCGGGCGCGCAGCGAACCGGGCGGGGTCGATTTCCCGGCCGTCGGCAAACGCGGCCGCGATCGCGTCGCGCAGTTCGTTCGTGACAGCATCGTAGCGTACCAGCACGACATTCGCCTCATTGTTCAACATCAGGCTCAGTGCGTCCAGGTTCGACGAACCGACCGTCGCCCAGTTGTCGTCGATCACGGCCACCTTGCCGTGCAGCATCGTCTTGTCGTATTCGGCCACACGCACGCCCGCGCGCAGCAGCGCGTGATAGAGGAACGGCACGGCCGTATCGAGGGCTGCGAATTCCTTGCGGCCGATCAGGATCCGCACGTCGACGCCGCGTCGCGCGGCGCCCGTCAGCGCACGGCGCAGCTTGCGCCCCGGCATGAAATACGGATTGGCGAGGAGGATCCGCTGGCGCGCCTGGCCGATCGCCGCGAGATACGCCTTCTCGATCGCGCGGCGGTTCACGACGTTGTCGCGCGCGACGAACGCGACGCTCGGCTCCGTCACGACCCGCAGCGCGCCGGCCTTGACCCACCGGTGGCTGCGCATCCAGCGCCGGAACATGTCGGGAAATGCTTCGCCGCCATGCAGCCCGGCCGCGTATTGCGCATACGGCTTGTGGCCGAACCTGATCCGGTGCCACTGCAGTTCGAACGCGGCACGCACGTCGGATACTGCCGGCCCCGCCATCTCGACGGCAAAATCCCAGCGCGGAAACGGCAGCTTGGCGCCGCCCTGCGCATAGTCGTCGATGATGTTGATGCCGCCGCAGAACGCGACTGCATGATCGATCACCGCGAGCTTGCGATGCGTGCGCGAAAAGCCGAAGCGGCCGAACAGGAATCGGTTGTAGATGCAGTGCTCGACGCCGGCTGCCACCCACGTATCGAACAACGGCAGGCGCGCCGTGCCGATGCCGTCGGTGATCACGCGCACACGCACGCCGCGCTGCGCCGCGCGGATCAGCGCGTCCGACACCGGCCGGCCGGCCGCGTCGTCGCAGAAGATGTAGGTTTCGAGCATCACCTGCTCGCGGGCGGCATCGATCCGCTCGATCAGCACCCGGAAGAACTCGCCGCCGCCTTCGCACAACCGCACGGTATTGCCCGACGTGAAGGCGAGCCGCGACGCGGAACCGCGTTCCTGCAGGAACATCTGCCGCAATTGCGCGAAGCGCTTGCGGGCTTCCGCCGTCATGCGGACGAGCCGTGCGGCGCGCGCGACAGTGCCACGCGCGCGGGCAGTTGCAGGATCGCCTCGGCGTTCGACGGCGAGAAGCAGCGCGCGGCCGCCTCGCGGAACGGCAGCCACGCATGATCGACATGCTCGCGCGGCGACAGCGTCACGTCGACGCGATGCGGCACGCACAGGCCGAACCAGTGCTCGACATTGCGCGTGACGCCCGGTGCATAGCGGTGCAGGTATTGCGGATAGATCGCGTATTCGATCTTGTGGCGCCAGTCGACGAGCGCACTGGCCGGCACTTCCGGCGTGCCGACTGCGATGCCGGTCTCTTCGGCCACTTCGCGCGCGGCGGTGAGCGCGAGCGGCTCGTCGAGCGCGTCCTTCGAGCCGGTCACCGATTGCCAGAAATCAGGCTGGTCGGCACGCTTGATCACGAGCACATCGAGGTCGGGCGTGTAGATCACGACGAGAACGGATTCGGGGATTTTCGGCGGCTTCGTCATCTTTGTTTCATGCAGCACGGGGCCGCGCGCCGGGCAAATGCTCCGAACGTGCGGCAAGTGCTGCGACTGTACCGCAAAAAACGAAAAAGGCGCATCGCTGCGCCTTCTTCATGTGCGTCGTGTGCACGTGGACGCACACACGGCCGGGTACGAAGCGCGTTACGCCTTCGGCTGTTCCGGCTGACGCAGACGGATGTGCAGTTCGCGCAGCTGACGCTCGTCGACCGGGCTCGGCGCCTGCGTGAGCAGATCCTGCGCACGCTGCGTCTTCGGGAACGCGATCACGTCGCGGATCGAATCGGCGCCGGCCATCATCGTGACGATGCGGTCGAGACCGAATGCGATACCGCCGTGCGGCGGCGCGCCGTACTGCAGCGCGTCCAGCAGGAAGCCGAACTTCAGTTGCGCTTCTTCCGCACCGATCTTCAGTGCACGGAACACCTTGCTCTGCACTTCCTCGCGATGGATACGCACCGAGCCGCCGCCGATTTCCCAGCCGTTCAGCACCATGTCGTAGGCCTTCGCGAGGCAACGGCCCGGATCCGTCTCGAGGTACTCGAGGTGCTCGTCCTTCGGGCTCGTGAACGGGTGGTGAGCCGCGACGTAGCGTGCATCTTCGTCGTCGTATTCGAACATCGGGAAGTCGACGACCCACAGCGGCTTCCAGCCGGCCTGGACGAGGCCGTTCGCCTTGCCGAATTCCGAATGACCGATCTTCAGGCGCAGCGCGCCGAGGCTGTCGTTGACGACCTTCGCGCGGTCGGCCGCGAAGAAGATGATGTCGCCGTCTTCCGCGCCGGTGCGCTCGAGGATCGCCGCGATCGATGCGTCGTGCAGGTTCTTGACGATCGGGCTCTGCAGGCCGTCACGGCCCTTCGCCTTCTCGTTGACCTTGATCCATGCGAGGCCCTTCGCGCCGTAGATGCGCACGAATTCGGTGTAGCCGTCGATGTCGCCACGCGACAGCTCGCCGCCCTTCGGCACGCGCAGTGCCGCGACACGGCCGTCCTTCGCGTTGGCCGGCGTGCTGAACACCTTGAAATCGACGTCCTTCATCGCGTCGGTCAGCTCGGTGAATTCGAGCTGCACGCGCAGGTCCGGCTTGTCCGAACCGAAACGCGCCATCGCTTCCGAGTACGGCATCACCGGGAATTTTGCGTCGAGCTCGACGTCGATCGTCGTCTTGAAGATGTGACGGATCATGTCTTCGAACAGGTCACGGATTTCCTGCTCGCCGAGGAACGACGTTTCGCAGTCGATCTGCGTGAATTCCGGCTGACGGTCGGCACGGAGGTCTTCGTCGCGGAAGCACTTGGTGATCTGGTAGTAACGGTCGAAGTTCGCGACCATCAGCAGCTGCTTGAACAGCTGCGGCGACTGCGGCAGCGCGAAGAACTGGCCTGCGTTCACGCGCGACGGCACGAGGTAGTCGCGCGCGCCTTCCGGCGTGCTCTTCGTCAGCATCGGCGTTTCGATGTCGATGAAACCCTGCTCGTCGAGGTACTTGCGCGCTTCGATCGCGACGCGGTAGCGCAGGCGCAGGTTGTGCTGCATTTGCGGACGGCGCAGGTCGAGCACACGGTGCGTGAGGCGCGTCGTTTCCGACAGGTTGTCGTCGTCGAGCTGGAACGGCGGCGTGACCGACGCGTTCAGCACGTTCAGTTCGTGGCACAGCACTTCGATCTTGCCGCTCTTCAGGCCGGCGTTGACCGTGCCTTCCGGACGGTTGCGCACGAGGCCCTTGATCTGCACGCAGAACTCGTTGCGCACGCCTTCGGCGGTCGCGAACATTTCCGCACGATCCGGGTCGCACACCACCTGCACGAGGCCTTCACGATCGCGCAGGTCGATGAAGATCACACCGCCGTGATCGCGGCGGCGCTGCACCCAGCCGCACAGCGACACGGTTTGGCCCAGCAGGTGTTCGGTCACGAGACCGCAGTATTCAGTACGCATCGACATGATGTTTGCTTTCGTTCGGTTTGATCAACGGGCGCCGCAACGCGCGGCCCGGGCGATGATTCTTTACTTACAGCGGCGGCTCGACGGGGCGGCGTGCAGGCGCCGGAGCCGGCGCCGGGGGCGCCACCACGCCCATCGAGACGATGTACTTGAGCGCGGCATCGACCGACATGTCGAGTTCGATGACTTCGCTCTTCGGCAGCATCAGGAAGAAGCCCGACGTCGGGTTCGGCGTCGTCGGGATATAGACGCTCACGTATTCTTCCGTCAGATGATTGAGCACGTCGCCGCCCGGCGTGCCGGTCAGAAACGCGATCGTATACGAGCCGCGACGCGGGTATTCGATCAGCAGCGCCTTGCGGAACGCGTTGCCGCTGCTCGACAGCAGCGTGTCCGACACCTGCTTGACGCTCGTGTAGATCGGCCCGACGACCGGGATGTGACGCACCACGGCGTTCCACCACGTGACGAGCTTCTGGCCGATGAAGTTCTGCGTGGCCAGCCCGACGACGAAGATGAACGCGAGCGTCAGCACCGCGCCGATCCCCGGCAGATGGAAGCCGAGCAGCCGCTCGGGCTGCCACGATTCGGGCAGCAGGAGCAGCGTCTGGTCCATCGTGCCGATGATGAGGCCGAGCACCCACAGCGTGATCGCGAGCGGGACGAGAACCAGCAAGCCGGTCAGGAACACCGTTTTCAGGGTCGTCTTTTTCATCATCTGCCGTCAATGAACCGCGCCGGCGGCGCGGGTTGGTCGCAGCCCGGCCGGGCCGCGACGGTCAACTGCTGGCGGCGGGCGCTGCAGCCGGGGCGGGCGCGGCGCTCGTCGTCGTGCTTTCGGAACTGCTCGATGCAGCCGGCGCGGCCGCAGCGGGCGCGGCTTCCGTTGCGCCAGCCGGGGCTGCGTCGCCCGACGCCGTTGCCGGCGCGCTGGTGCCGCCCGAACCGCCGCGGAAATCGGTGACATACCAACCCGAACCCTTCAGCTGGAAGCCCGCCGCAGTAACCTGCTTGCGAAAGGCATCCTTCCCGCATTCCGGGCACTGCGACAGCGGCGCGTCGCTCATCTTCTGGAGCACGTCCTTCGCGAAACCACACGCTTCGCATCGATAGGCGTAGATCGGCATGATATTTTTCCCGCGGAAACTGGAAACGGCTTGCAAAACCTTGAATTATAGCCGAAACCCTGCCGCACTCCGGCAACGGCCGCGACACCCGCGCATCAGCGGCGGCGCCACGTGAGCCAGCGCTCGTTCCCTTCGAATACGGGCAGCGAATCGGTTACAGGCAAATCCTCGACCAGCTCGAAGTGCGGCGTGAGCAGCGCATCGAGTTCGGCACGCTCGATTCCGAACGGCGGCCCCTTCGGTTTCGCCATCAGGAAGAAATAGCCGGCCAGCAATCCGTCAGCAGGCAGCAGCTCGGCCATGCGCGCCGCATAGTCGGCACGCATGGCCGGCGGCAGCGCGCACAGGAACGCACGCTCGTACACCCACTGCACGTCGAACGGCGGCCGGTACGCAAAGAAATCGGCCTGTTCGACGACTTCCGCGTGCGCGCCGAGCTGCGCCTTCGCGGCAGCCACCGCCTGCGCGGCGAAATCGATCGCACGCACGGGCCAGCCGGCTTCGGCCAGCCACCCGGCCTCCTGCGCACTGCCGCAGCCGGGAATCAGCACCGCGCACGGCTCGAGCCGATGCGCGAACACGCTGAAACCCTCGGGCACGCCACCGAATTCCCACGGCGTCACGCCACGCTCGAAACGCTCGTCCCAGAACGATGCGTTGCCGGGATCGCGCGTCGTGAAATCGGCGGCTGACGGTATGGCGGGTTGCTTCGGATCGGCCATCGCCCTGCTCCTATCGGTCATGTGCCGTACGCGAGCGCCAGCAGCACACGCGCGACGAGCGCCCCGACGCCGACGGCGAGGCCGAAGATCAGCAGCGCCTGCAGCAGCCGGTTCGTCCGCTTCTGCTCGACGAGGACCTGGCGCATCAGGTCTTCGCTCGCGGCCCGCGGCGCGTCATGGCGCGCGGCCATCGCGTGATGGATCAGGCGCGGCAGTTGCGGCAGCGTCTTGCTCCACTGCGGCGCCTCGACCTTGAAGCGCTCGTACCAGCCGCGCAGACCGATCTGCTCGGTCATCCAGCGCTCGAGGTACGGTTTCGCGGTCTTCCACAGGTCGAGCTCGGGGTCGAGCGAACGGCCGAGGCCCTCGACGTTCAGCATCGTCTTTTGCAGCAGCACCAGTTGCGGCTGGATCTCGACGTTGAAGCGGCGTGACGTCGAGAACAGGCGCATCAGCACCTGGCCGAGCGAGATGTCCTTCAGCGCGCGGTCGAAATACGGCTCGCACACCGCGCGGATCGCGCTTTCGAGCTCCTCGACGCGCGTTTCGGGCGGCACCCAGCCCGATTCGAGGTGGAGCGTCGCCACGCGATGGTAGTCGCGCTTGAAGAACGCGAGGAAGTTCTGCGCGAGGTAGTTCTTGTCGAAATCGGACAACGCGCCGACGATCCCGAAATCGAGCGCGACGTACCGGCCGAACGTGTTCGGATCGAGGCTCACCTGGATGTTGCCCGGGTGCATGTCCGCGTGGAAGAAGCCGTCGCGGAACACCTGCGTGAAGAAGATCTCGACGCCTTCGCGCGCGAGCTTCTTGATGTCGACGCCGGCCGAACGTAGCGTCTCGACCTGGCTGATCGGCACGCCGGTCATGCGCTCCATCACGAGCACCTGCGACGTCGAGAAATCCCAGAACATCTCGGGCACGAGCAGCAGGTCGAGGCCCGCGAAGTTGCGGCGCAGCTGGCTGCCGTTGGCGGCCTCGCGCATCAGGTCGAGCTCGTCGTGCAGGTACTTGTCGAATTCGGCGACGACCTCGCGCGGCTTCAAGCGCCGGCCATCGGCCCACATGCGCTCGGTCCAGATCGCGATGTCGCGCATCAGCGCGAGGTCGGAGTCGATCACGGACAGCATGTTCGGGCGCAGCACCTTGACGGCGACGGCCTTGCCCGCGTGCTGGCCCTGCTTGAGCTTCGCGAAATGCACCTGCGCGATCGACGCGCTCGCGACCGGCTCGCGCTCGAATTCGTCGAACAGCTCGTCGACCGGCGCACCGAGCGACTTCTCGATGATCCCGATCGCGACCGCCGAATCGAACGGCGGCACCTGGTCCTGCAGCTTCGCGAGTTCGTTCGCGAAATCGACCGACAGCAGATCGCGGCGCGTCGACAGCACCTGGCCGAACTTCACGAAGATCGGGCCGAGGCTTTCGAGCGCGTGACGCAGCCGCACGGCAGGCGGATCGGAGTAGCGGCGGCCAATCGTCGTGATCCGCAACAGCAGCTTCACGCGCCGGTCGTCGATCCGGGACAGCATCACTTCGTCGAGACCAAAGCGGATGACGGTGTAGACAATCTTGATGAAACGGAAAATGCGCATGCCCTGCGGCCCTCAGTGCGCGCCGCGCGGGTCGGAACCCGTGCGCGCGCCGATTTTTTGTTCGAGTCGCTCGACCCGCTTTTCGACCCGTGCGAGCGCATCGCGTGCGCGCGCCAGCTCGGCGTCGAAGCCGCCGAGCGACGCGCGCCGGACGACTTGCGGGTTCTCGTCGAGCCAGTATTCGGCGACGGAATCGAGCACGTTGCGGCCGGTGCGGCGCGCGCGCGCGCCGGCGTCGCGCACGACCGTCGCGATCCGGTGTGCCGCCGCGTCGCCGACCAGCTTCGCGAGATCTTCTTCAGGTTCCCAGCGCAGGTGCTCGGCCAGCTTCGCGATCTGCGTCGCGAATTCCGCATCGCCCTCGATCTTCACGTGCTTCATCACGGCCGCCTGGCCGCCCTGCAGGAACGCGGCGACCGTGTCGCCGGCAAGCGCGATCGACACGTCGACCTGTTGCGCATCGTGCGCGTCGACGGCCGACAGATAGCCGTCGGGCTGCACCAGCAGCGTGAGCGTGACGGGGGGCACGTCGATGCGGGCAGTCTTGCCCGAATAGGGAATCAGGCGGTCGCGCGCCCACGATTCTCGGGCGAGCAGGTGATTGACAGCAGCAGCAAAAGGCTTGGCGGCAAAGGTCATCGGGCTGGGAAAGAAAAAACCCGCGCAGGCCGGGCGCCCACGCGGGTTTCTATTGTAACGTCGGATCGTCGGCAGACCGTGGCTGACCGCACACCCGGGCGGCAAGCGGTCGCAGTGCGGCGGCCGTTGCCCGGGTGCCGGCGGCGCGGGCCGCCGGTCACGCTCAGTGCGTGTTGATCTGCTGGATGCCCGCGAGCAGCCAGCCCTGACTGCCCGACTTCGACAGGTTCCACACCTCGTCGAACGGCGTGGCCGACGCATTCGCCGATTCGCGGATCAGGCCGTGGAAGCGCACGCTCGCCGATTGCTCGATGCCGCGATCCTCGATCGCGACCAGTTCCGCGTCGAGCTGCACGACGTCGGTCTGGTTCGACTCGTTGCCGCGCGAATCGAGGTCGATCTTGATCTCGGCGAACATTTCCGGCGTCGTGAACTCGCGGATGTCGGCCAGGTTGCCCTGGTCCCACGCGGCCTGCAGGCGCACGAAATAGACCTTCGAGCTGCGCAGGAACGCTTCGGTGTCGAAGCCGGCCGGCACCTGGAGCGGCGCTGCCGCAGCAGCCGCTGCCGCGCCGGTGGCCGCGGCACCGCCGCCGAACACGCCTTGCGCCTCGTTCGCGTAGCTGCTGCCGCTACCCGAATAGTTGCTGCCGGTGCCGCCCTGCTGGAACGACGGGCTTTGCGAGTAGCCGCCCGACGACGACGCCGAGCCGCCGACCGAGTAGGCCGGCTCCTGCGGACGACGGCGGTTCATGAACTTGCGGATCAGCCAGATGCCGACCGCCGCGAGCAGCGCGATCACGATGACGTTCGCCATCATGCTCGCGAATGCGCCGCCCAGGCCGAAGTGCGACAGCAGCGCCGCGATGCCGAGACCGGCCGCAAGGCCGGCGATCGGCCCGAGCCAGCGCGAGCGGTTGGGCTGCGCGGCCGGCGCGGGCGCGGCCGGATTCGCACGCTGCGCCTGCGACGGCGCGGCCTGCTGCATCGGCTGCTGCGCGGGCGGCGTGGCCTGGCGCTGCGTGACGGTGGAGTTCTGGCGGCCGATGCTGCGCCCGCCGCCCATGCGCTTGGCTTCGGCGTCGAGCGATGCGAACGTGCCGGCCGTGAGCAGGCCGACCATCAGCAGCGTGCCGACCCGTCGAGCCCACGGCTTCGACGGCTTGCTACGGTTGAACAACGAACGCGATTCGAACATCAGTTTCTCCAGATGTAAGACAAATGTATGGAAAGAGCCCCTTAGTACTTGGCTCCCATGTGTAAAGCTACCACGCCACCTGACAAATTGTAATATTTGACGGCATCGAGGCCCGCTTGTTCCATCATCGTCTTCAGCGTGTCCTGATCGGGGTGCATCCGGATAGATTCAGCAAGATACCGATAACTTTCAGCATCTTTCGCGAATTTGTCGCCAAGCCACGGTAATACTTTGAAAGAATACAGATCGTACGCTTTTTTCAGCGGATCCCAGACTTTCGAGAATTCCAGCACCATCACGCGGCCGCCGGGCTTCGTCACGCGGCGCATCTCGGCCAGCGCGGCATCCTTGTGCGTCATGTTGCGCAGCCCGAACGCGACCGTGACCACATCGAAGTAGTTGTCCGGAAAGGGAATTTTCTCCGCGTCGCACAGCAGCGACGGCGTCACGATGCCCTTGTCGAGCAGCCGGTCGCGGCCGACGCGCAGCATCGATTCGTTGATGTCCGTGTGCCAGACCTCGCCCGTCGGCCCGGCCGCCTTCGCGAACGACCGGGTCAGGTCGCCGGTGCCGGCCGCAAGGTCGAGCACCTTGAAGCCGGGGCGCACGTTCGCCTGCGCGATCGTGAACGCCTTCCACGCGCGGTGCATGCCCGCCGACATCAGGTCGTTCATCAGATCGTAGTTGCTCGCGACCGAATGGAACACACCCGCCACTTTCTTCGCTTTTTCGTTTTCCTCGACGCTTTCGAAGCCGAAGTGGGTTTTGCTCATCGCGTTGATCCTCAGTAAATGGCAAGACGGCGCCGAGCGGGCGCCGTCGATTTCAGTGGCAGTGGCCGTGCGACGCGGAGGCCGCCTGCATCGGGGCGTCGCGCTCGACGCCCGCCGCCTTCAGTTTGTCGAAATAGTCGCGCCACAGCGCGTCCTGCTGCGTCGCCAGCTCGTACAGGAAATCCCACGAGTAGATGCCGGTCGAATGGCCGTCGGAGAACGTCGGCTGCAGCGCGTAGTTGCCGACGCCCTCGAGCGCGGTGATCGTCACTTCGCGCTTGCCCGTCTGCAGCGTCTCCTGGCCGGGCCCATGGCCGCGCACCTCGGCCGACGGCGAATACACGCGCATCAGCTCGAACGGAATCCGGAAACTGTCGCCGTTCGGGTACTGCAATTCGAGCACGCGCGATACCGCGTGCACGACGACGCCGGACGGAATCGGCGTCGTGGAAGTCAAACCGCTCATAGCTGCCTCGAATCGGTCATGCGTTGAATTTCCTCGCGCACCGCATTGTGCAGCAGCGAGGCCTGCGCCGCGCGCGAGCGCAACAGCGCCTCGGACACGCTGCGCTGGCGCGGCGCCCATACGGGCTGCGGGAAGTGTGCGTCGTTGGAAAAGCGCGGGATCACGTGCCAGTGCATGTGCGGCACCATGTTGCCGAGGCTCGCGAGATTCACCTTGTTCGGCTGCATCACGCGGCGCACGGCCCGCTCGACCGCGTAAACCACGCGCATCAAATGGGCCCGCTCAGGTTCGCCGAGATCGGAGAATTCGGCCACGTGCGCACCCCAGATCACCCGGCAGAAGCCCGGGTACTCGTGCTCGCCCGTCGCGAGGACGACACGCACCGCATCGTCCTGCCAGAGCACTTCGCCGCCGTCTTCACGGCAAAACACGCATTCCATCGTCGCTCCCATGTGGACGGGCGCCGGCATGCTGCACCGGCGCCCGCTCGTTCCTGGCCCGGTCGGGCGGTCGTCATGCACGCATTAGACCAGCACGCGCTCGATCCCGCCATTGTTCGCACGTGCGACATAATCGGCCATCCAGTTCTCGCCGAGCACCTGGCGCGCAATTTCGACCACGATGTAGTCGGCTTCGAGGTTCGCGTCCTCGCTGTAGCGCGACAGACCCTGCAGGCATGACGGGCAGCTCGTTAGGATCTTCACGTCCGGGCCGTTCGCGGCCGCGGCGGCCGGCGCCGGCGCGTTGCCGGCCACGACCGGGATGCTGCGCAGCTTCGCGGCACCCTTGCGGATCTCCTCTTCCTTGCGGAAGCGGACCTGCGTTGACACGTCCGGGCGCGTGACCGCGAGCGTGCCCGATTCGCCGCAGCAGCGCTCGTTCTTCTCGATCTTGTAGCCGTCCTTTTCCGAGCCCATCAGCTCGTTGACGAGCTTTACCGGGTCCATCGTCTTGATCGGCGTGTGGCACGGGTCGTGATACATGTAGCGCGTGCCCGTCACGCCATCGAGCTTCATCCCCTTCTCGAGCAGGAACTCGTGGATGTCGATGATCCGGCAGCCGGGGAAGATCTTGTCGAATTCGTAGCCGGCGAGCTGGTCGTAGCAGGTGCCGCACGACACCACGACCGTCTTGATGTCGAGGTAGTTGAGCGTGTTGGCGACCCGGTGGAACAGCACGCGGTTGTCGGTGACGATCTTCTCGGCCTTGTCGTACTGGCCCGAGCCGCGCTGCGGATAGCCGCAGCACAGGTAGCCCGGCGGCAGCACCGTCTGCACGCCGGCTTCCCACAGCATCGCCTGCGTGGCCAGCCCGACCTGCGAGAACAGGCGCTCGGAGCCGCAGCCCGGGAAGTAGAACACCGCTTCCGAATCGACGGTGGTCGACTTCGGATTGCGGATGATCGGGACGATCTTGTTGTCCTCGATGTCGAGCAGCGCGCGCGCCGTCTTCTTCGGCAGGTTGCCCGGCATCTTCTTGTTGACGAAGTGGATCACCTGCTCGACCACGGGCGGCTTGCCGACCGTTGCGGGCGGATGCTGCGTCTGCTTCGTCACGACCTTCTTCAGCATGTCGTTCGCGAAGCGCTGCACCTTGTAGCCGGCGCCCATCATCACGCTGCGCGCGACGTTGATCGTCTGCGGGTTGGTCGCGTTCAGGAAGAACATGCCCGCCGCATTGCCGGCGTTGAACTTCTTCTTGCCCATCTTGCGCAGCAGGTTGCGCATGTTCATCGTGACGTCACCGAAGTCGATCTTCACCGGGCACGGCGTCGCGCACTTGTGGCACACCGTGCAGTGGTCGGCCACATCGTTGAACTCGTCCCAGTGCTTGATCGACACGCCGCGGCGCGTCTGTTCCTCGTACAGGAACGCCTCGACCAGCAGCGACGTCGCGAGGATCTTGTTGCGCGGGCTGTACAGCAGGTTCGCGCGCGGCACGTGCGTCGCGCACACCGGCTTGCACTTGCCGCAGCGCAGGCAGTCCTTCACCGAATCGGCGATCGCGCCGATGTCGGACTGCTTCATGATCAGCGACTCGTACCCCATCAGCCCGAAGCTCGGCGTATACGCGTTGCGCAGATCGGCGCCTTCGAGCAGCTTGCCCTTGTTGAAGCGGCCGTTCGGGTCGACACGCTGCTTGTACGCGCGGAATTCGGCGATCTCGTCGTCGGTCAGGAACTCGAGCTTCGTGATGCCGATGCCGTGCTCGCCGGAAATCACGCCGTCGAGCGAACGCGCGAGCGTCATGATGCGTGCAACCGCCGCGTGGGCGTCCTGCAGCATCTCGTAGTTGTCGGAGTTGACCGGCAGGTTGGTGTGGACGTTGCCGTCGCCCGCGTGCATGTGCAGCGCGACGAACACGCGGCCGCGCAGCACCTGCTTGTGGATCGCCTGCGCCTCGTCGAGGATCTGCTTGAACGCGCCGCCGTTGAAGATCGCGCGCAGCTCCGCGCGGATCTCCTGCTGCCACGAGATGCGGACCGTGCGGTCCTGCGTGATGTGGAACACGGTCGCGCCCGGCTGCTCGTCCGCGCGATCGGCGAACTTCTCGGCAAGCGCCTCGTAGCCGAGCTGCACGAGGTAGTGCTGCGCCTCGCGCAGCGGCTGGTCGAGCCGGTCGCGCACGAATTCCCAGCGTGCGCGCACGCGCTTGAGCAGCTCCAGCGCCTGCTGGACGCGGTCTTCGAGCAGTTCGGCGCTCGGGATCTCGTTCGCGTCGTCGGTCTTGCCGAGCGGCAGGTTGCCGGCACGGAAAAACGCTTCGAGCGCGTCGACGAGCTGCAGCTTGTTCTTCAGCGACAGCTCGATGTTGATCCGCTCGATGCCGTCGGTGTACTCGCCCATCCGGTTCAGCGGGATCACGACGTCTTCGTTGATCTTGAACGCGTTCGTGTGCTTCGCGATCGCGGCCGTGCGGCTACGGTCGAGCCAGAAGCGCTTGCGCGCCTCCGCGCTGACCGCGACGAAGCCTTCGCCGCTCTTGCCGTTCGCCATCCGGATCACTTCGGACGTGGCGTGCGCGACCGCATCGGCATCGTCGCCGACGATGTCGCCGATCAAAACCATCTTGGGGAATGCATTGCGCTTGCTCTTGGTCGCGTAGCCGACCGCGCGCAGGTAGCGCTCGTCGAGGTGCTCGAGGCCCGCGAGGATCGCGCCGCCCTGCTTCGACGTTTCGAACAGGTAATCCTTGATCTCGACGATGCTCGGGATCGCCTCGCGCGCCTGGCCGAAGAACTCGAGGCAGACGGTGCGCGTGTGCGCGGGCATCTTGTGCAGCACCCAGCGCGCGGACGTGATGAGCCCGTCGCAGCCTTCCTTCTGCACGCCCGGCAGGCCGGCGAGGAACTTGTCGGTCACGTCCTTGCCGAGCCCTTCCTTGCGGAACCGGCGGCCTTCGATCTCGAGCATCTCGCTCTTCAGCAGCTTCTCGCCCGGCGCGTAGGCGCCGTCGAACCACTTCAGCTCGAAACGCGCGACCGCGATGTCGTGGATCTTGCCCTGGTTGTGCTCGTGGCGCGTGACTTCGAGCCAGTTGCCGTCCGGGTCGACCATCCGCCACCAGGCCAGGTTGTCGAGCGCGGTGCCCCACAGCACGGCCTTCTTGCCGCCCGCGTTCATCGCGACGTTGCCGCCGATGCACGATGCGTCGAGCGAGGTCGGATCGACCGCGAACACGTAACCGGCCGCTTCCGCCGCCTCGGTCACGCGGCGCGTGACGACGCCCGCGCCGGAGAAGATCGTCGGCACCTTGTGCGCGACGCCCGGCAGTTCGGTCAGCTCGACCGCGCCGAGCTGCTCGAGCTTTTCGGTGTTGATGACGGCGGAGAACGGCGTGAGCGGCACCGCACCACCCGTGTAGCCGGTGCCACCGCCGCGCGGGATCACGGTCAGGCCGAGCTCGAAGCAGGCCTTGATAAGGCCGGCGATCTCGGCTTCGCTATCGGGGGTCAGCACGACGAACGGGTATTCGACGCGCCAGTCGGTCGCGTCGGTCACGTGCGACACGCGCGACAGCCCGTCGAAACGGATGTTGTCCTTCTGCGTGCAGCGGCCGAGCGCCTTGGTCGCGCGGCGGCGCAGGTCGGCCATCTTCTCGAATTCGTCGGCGAACTCGTTGACCGCGCGCTGCGCGGCGGTTTCGAGCATCTCGACGCGCGAGGCGCGCTCACGGCCCGCGTCGTCGCGGTGCTCGGTGAGATCCGCGCTGCGGCGCTTGCCGATTTCGGTGAGGCGGTGGTTCAGCGCCTCGATCAGCAGCGCGCGGCGCTTCGGGTTGTCGAGCAGGTCGTCCTGCAGGTACGGGTTGCGGCGCACGACCCAGATGTCGCCGAGCACCTCGTACAGCATCCGTGCCGAGCGGCCCGTACGGCGCTCGGCACGCAGCTCGTCGAGCACCGACCACGCCTCTTCGCCGAGCAGGCGGATCACGATCTCGCGATCCGAGAAGGACGTGTAGTTGTAGGGAATCTCGCGCAAGCGGGGCGCGGGGTCGGCGGCGACGGCGGCGGCCGCGCCATGCGGATCGAAAACTTGTGGTGCGTTCATGTTCGGACGACTCGGAGGGCCGATACACCGTGCACGGGCGTCGGCAAGCGCGTGGGCGCAATCTTGGGGAAATCTGTTCTGTTACCAGGCGCGCGGCTGTCCTTCATGGGGCCGGAGCGGGCGACTCGCCCCTCCTGGCCGGCGACAGGGCCTGGCGGCACTCGGAACGATCAGCACGATCGCGCGCGGCGCGCATGCCGTTCGGCCGCGGGGCTGGCTGCGCGCGGCGTCGGCTTCAACGGTGCGATCCGAGGGTGCCTCTGCATCTTCCGATCCTTGATTCAAAACGGAATTCTAACCCATGATCGGGCCACGCGTGACACGTCGGACAGGTCGTGGGGCTATCCCCGCGAGCCGCGCCAGGCCTGGCTCGGCGCGATTTCGTGCGATCATTCGCCGTCCGTCCGGTCGGTAACCACGCGGTTAAGCCGGTCAAAAAGGCAGCGCGAGCGCGCCGACGCCCCGCCCGTACGGCCTCGTGAGCACGCGCTCGGCATGCCGCTTGCGTGCAGGCAGACCCTTGGCGCTATCATTGATCCTTTACCGTCTGCTTCCGCACTGCACGCGAGCGCCCATGGCATCCCACGATTACCTGAAGAAAATCCTCACCGCGCGCGTCTACGACGTCGCGATCGAGACGGAACTCGAATCCGCCCGCAACCTGTCGGCCCGGCTGCGCAACGCCGTTTACCTGAAGCGCGAGGACAACCAGCCGGTGTTCTCGTTCAAGCTGCGCGGCGCGTACAACAAGATGGCGCACATTCCGGCGGAAGCGCTCGCGCGCGGCGTGATTACGGCGTCGGCCGGCAATCACGCGCAGGGTGTCGCGTTCTCGGCGGCCCGGATGGGCGTCAAGGCCGTGATCGTCGTGCCGGTCACGACGCCGCAGGTGAAGGTCGATGCGGTGCGTGCGCACGGCGGCCCGAGCGTGGAGGTGATCCAGGCCGGCGAGTCGTACAGCGACGCGTATGCACACGCGGTCAAGGTGCAGGAAGAGCGCGGCCTCACGTTCGTCCACCCGTTCGACGATCCGTACGTGATCGCCGGCCAGGGCACGATCGCGATGGAAATCCTCCGCCAGCATCAGGGCCCGATCCACGCGATCTTCGTGCCGATCGGCGGCGGCGGGCTCGCGTCCGGCGTCGCGGCCTACGTGAAGGCGGTGCGCCCGGAGATCAAGGTGATCGGCGTGCAGGCCGAGGATTCGTGCGCGATGGCGCAATCGCTGGAAGCCGGCAAGCGTGTCGAGCTGAGCGAGGTCGGCCTGTTCGCGGACGGCACCGCCGTGAAGCTGGTCGGCGAAGAAACCTTCCGGCTCTGCAGCGAATACCTCGACGGCGTCGTGACGGTGAACACCGACGCACTGTGCGCGGCGATCAAGGACGTCTTCCAGGATACGCGCAGCGTGCTCGAGCCGTCCGGCGCGCTCGCGGTCGCGGGCGCGAAGCTCTACGCGGAACGCGAAGGCATCGAGAACCAGACGCTCGTCGCGGTCACGTCCGGCGCGAACATGAACTTCGACCGGATGCGCTTCGTCGCCGAGCGCGCGGAAGTGGGTGAAGCGCGCGAAGCCGTGTTCGCGGTCACGATCCCCGAGGAGCGCGGCAGCTTCAAGCGCTTCTGCTCGCTCGTCGGCGACCGCAACGTCACCGAGTTCAACTACCGGATCGCCGATGCGCAGGCCGCGCACATCTTCGTCGGCGTGCAGATCAAGCGCCGCGGCGAATCGGCCGAGATCGCCGCGAACTTCGAATCGCACGGCTTCCAGACCGTCGACCTGACGCACGACGAGCTGTCGAAGGAACACATCCGCTACATGGTGGGCGGCCGTTCGCCGCTCGCGCTCGACGAGCGCCTGTTCCGCTTCGAATTCCCGGAACGGCCGGGCGCGCTGATGAAGTTCCTGTCGTCGATGGCGCCGGACTGGAACATCAGCCTGTTCCACTACCGTAACCAGGGCGCGGACTACAGCTCGATCCTCGTCGGGCTGCAGGTGCCGCAGGCCGATCACGCCGAATTCGAACGCTTCCTCGCGGCACTCGGTTATCCGTATGTCGAGGAGAGCGCCAACCCGGCTTACCGCCTCTTCCTGTCGTAAAGGCGTCACGCATGAATCCCGAACATTCCCCGCTCGGCAAGGCCACCGTCTACGCCGCCCAGTACGACGCGTCGCTGCTGTTCCCGATCCCGCGCGCCGGCGCGCGCGAACAGCTCGGCATCACGTCGGCGCTGCCGTTCTTCGGCACCGACATCTGGAACGCCTACGAACTGTCGTGGCTCAACGCGCGCGGCAAGCCGCAGATCGCCGTTGCGACGTTCTACGTGCCGGCCGAATCGCCGAACATCGTCGAATCGAAGTCGTTCAAGCTGTATCTCGGCTCGTTCGCGCAGACGAAGTTCGATTCGATCGACGCGGTGCGCGACGCGCTGAAGCGCGACGTGTCGGCCGCGTGCGGCGCGAGCGTCTCGGTGCAGCTCGTGTCGCCGCACGATTTCGGCAAGCTCGAGATGGACGAGCTCGACGGGCTGTCGCTCGATCGGCTCGACCTCGACACCGACGTGTACGAACCCGATCCGTCGCTGCTGTCGGCCGCTGAAGACGAAGCGCCGGTCGAGGAAACCCTCGTGTCCGACCTGCTGCGCTCGAACTGCCCGGTCACCGGCCAGCCCGACTGGGGCAGCGTGCAGATCCACTACGTCGGGCCGCAGATCGATCACGCGGGCCTGTTGCGTTACATCATCTCGTTCCGCAATCACACGGGCTTTCACGAGCAGTGCGTCGAGCGGATCTTCCTCGACATCCTGCACGCGTGCAAACCGGTGAAGCTCGCGGTATATGCGCGCTATACGCGCCGCGGCGGGCTCGACATCAACCCGTTCCGCACGAATTACAACCAGCCGATGCCGGACAACGCGCGTAATGCGCGGCAGTGACGGCGGCGGGCGGCCACCGCAGGTCGCGGTCCGCAACACGCGACGGCACCCCCCAAACGAAACAGCCCGGCCGGGTTCAACCGGCCGGGCTGTTTTTCATTGCGTGGAGAAGCGCGGACAGCCTGCAGTCACCCGCTCACCGGCCGCTCCGGGAGGATCTCCACCAGGCGCAACAGGTAGCCGTCGGGATCCTGCACCAGCATCTCGACCTGGCCATGCTCGATATCGTCCTCCCGATACCAGGACGTGCGCGGCTCGACGAACGGCACCACGCCCGCGGCGCGAATCCTGTCGAGGATGGGATCGAGCGCGTCGACCTCGATCTGAAAATTGATCCCGCGCCCGAACGGCGGCTCCAGCGGACCGGTCAGCCAGCTCTCCGGACTGTACTGCTCGAGCATCAACTGGGCCCGCCCGATTTCAAGGTAGGCGAACCCGTCTTCCGGACGCTCGAAGCGAATCCGGAATCCGAGCACGTCGCGATAGAAGCGAATGCTTCCGGCAAGGTCCGAGCAGATCAGCTCCGGCACCAGTGCGGCCCATTCCATGCATGTCCTCTCCTTAGGGTCATGCGGCACATTACATGAACGGGCGGAATGCGTTGCGGCGGTTGCGGCTACAGTCGCGGGAGTGCCGCCCGCCGATCGACCGGTGCCCGCACATGACAAAACGGGCCCGACGCACGTGAATGCGCCGGGCCCGTTGCGTAGCGGCTTGCCGCGGCGACGTTACTTCGCCGGCGCCTTGTACGCGATGCAGTCGACCTCGACCTTGCAGTCGATGACCATGCTCGACTGCACGCACGCGCGTGCCGGCGGATGCTCGCCAAAATACGAAATGAACACCTTGTTGAACGATGCGAAATCGCGCGCGTCGTCGAGCCACACGCCGCAGCGCACGACGTGCTCGAGGCCGTAGCCGGCTTCCTTCAGGATCGCGATCACGTTCTCGATCGTCTGCTTCGACTGCGTGACGATGCCGCCTTCGACGACCTCGCCGTTCACCATCGGCGTCTGGCCCGACACGTACAGCCAGCCGTCGGCCTCGACCGCGCGTGCGAACGGCATCACCTGGCCGCCCGTGCCCTTCGCTTCGCCTACGCCATATCGCTTCATCGTTTCACTCCTTGTTTCGGTTACGGATGCGCGCACCGACGACGGCGCGCGCGGCAGATCGGAACAACCACCGCGTTCAGAACGCGGCGTCGGCACTCGCCGGCACGCGCTCGCCGCGGGCGACGAAGCCGCCGGCGCGCTCGCCGGTCGGTTGGCCGTTTTCATACGTGAGCACGCCGTTCACCCACACGGCGTCGATCCCGTGCGCGGGCTGCTGCGGCTTCTCGAACGTCGCGGCGTCGATCACGCTCGCCGGGTCGAACAGCACGAGATCCGCGTGGTAGCCCACGCGCACCTCGCCGCGCCGTGCGATCCCGTAGCGGCGCGCGGACAGCGACGTCATCTTGCGGATCGCCTCCTCGAGCGGCAGCAGGTTCGTGTCGCGCACGTAGTGGCCGAGCACGCGCGGGAACGCGCCCCACAGCCGCGGGTGCGGCAGCGGATCGTTCGGCAGGCCGTCGGAGCCGACCATCGTCGCGGGATGCGACAGGATCCGGCGCACGTCGTCCTCGGACATGTTGTGGTACACGGCGCCCGCCGGGCGGATGCGCTGCGCGGCTTCCTGCTCGGTCACGCCCCACTCGGCCGCGATCGCCTTCAGCAGCTTGCCCGCCACTTCCGGGTGCGGCTCCGACCACGTGATCGTGATGTCGATGTCGCCCGTCACCTGCTTCAGGTCGAGCGTCGACGAGCTGCGGCTGTACGGATAGCAGTCGCAGCCGACCGGCTGGTAGCGGCGCGCGCCTTCGAGCGACGCGAGAACTTCGGTGCTGCGCCCCCAGTTCGACGGGCCCGCGCACTTCAGGTGCGAGATCACGACCGGCACGCGCGCATGGCGGCCGACCTGGTACGCCTCTTCCATCGCGTCGAGGATCGCGTCGAACTCGGTGCGCATGTGCGTGGTGTACAGCGCGCCCGCATTCGCGAGCGGCTCGGCGAGCGCCATCACCTCTTCGGTGGGCGCCGCGAACGCGGAGCCGTACGCGAGCCCCGACGACAGGCCGAGCGCGCCGTTCGCGAGCGCCTCCTCGAGCTGCGCGCGCATGCCGGCGATCTCGCCGTCGGTCGCCGCGCGGTCGAGGCGGTCCATCTGGTTGTTGCGCAGCGCCGTGTGGCCGACGAGCGCCGCGACGTTTACGGCCGGACGTGCGCCGTTCACGGCCGCGACGTAGTCGGCGAAAGTCGGGTACTGGAACGCACCGCGCTCGCCGAGCAGGTTCATCGGATCGGGCGGATCGCCCGCGAGCGTCACCGGCGACGCGCTGATCCCGCAGTTGCCGACGATCACGGTCGTCACGCCCTGCGAGATCTTCGGGATCATCTCCGGTGCGCGGATCACGTGCGTGTCGTCGTGCGTGTGCACGTCGACGAAGCCCGGCGCGAGCGCGCGGCCGTTCGCATCGACGACGTTTTCGGCCAGCCAGTTCGACAGGTTGCCAATCGCCGCGATCAGGCCGTTGCGGATCGCGACGTCGCGCATGACGGGCGGCGCGCCGGTACCGTCGTAAAGCTGCGCGCCGACGATCAGCGTATCGGCGGCTTCGGGATGCGAATGCATGGTCAGTCTCCTACCGGTTGGCGGTCTCCGCCGCCGCGGTGCGCATCGAGCGCGTGCTTGATACGGCGCAGCGATTCTCGGCCCGCATCGCCGAGCCGCAATGCGACTCCGGTGACGAGCACGTCGATCGCCATCATCATCGCGTAGCGCGATGTCGACGGCTTGTAAATGAAATCGGTTTCGAACGCGACGACCGGAATCAGGTGGTCGGCCAGCTTCGCGAGCGGCGAAGCCGGCGCGGTGATCGCGATCAGCTTCGCGCCGTAGCGCTTCGCGAGCCGGCAGCTCTCGAGCAGCTCGGGCACGCGGCCGCTCACCGACAGCGCGACGACGACGGTGTCGCGCGACAGCGTCGCGGCCACCATCCGCTGCAGCACGCTGTCCTGGTAGCTCGCAACCGGCCGGCCGAAGCGCACGAGCCGGAAGCGCAGCTCGTCGGCGAGCGCGGTCGAGCCGCCGCCCTGCCCGTACACGTAGGTCATCTTCGCGCCGGCGAGCAGGTCGGCCGCTGCCTCGAACGACGTATTGCGCAGCAACTGATGGTTGTGCGCGAGCGCCACGCGAATCTCGTCGTAGACCATCGACGCGGGGCTCGCGTCGGCGGCCGGTGCGTCGTCGGACGGCACCAGAAAGCGCTGGCCGACGGCCGCCGCCTGCGCGACGAGCACCTTCAGTTCGCGCACGTCGCGGCAGCCGACCGCTTTCGCGAAACGCGTGACCGTCGCGACGCTGACCTCCGCGTCGCGTGCCAGCGCACCGATGCTGGCATGCGCGGCGCGCGCGAGATCGGCGAGGATGAACGCGGCGACCTTGCGCTCGGCTTCGCGCAGCTCGGGCGCGCATTCGGCGATCCGCGCGACGATGTCGAGGACCGGCGGAGCGGCCGGAGCCGGATGAAGCTCGGCCGCGAGCGGGGCGGACGGAGTGGCGGGCGTATTCATCTGCGGAAAAGAGTTCGAAGCTCGATGTTACTAAATAACATCACCGCGCCGATGCTACTTTCTGTACCATCGGCTTGTCAACTTCAGTGCAATGCATAGTGATGATGGAGCGGGATGACATGAAAGTTACAAACTATCAGGAAGCGACGATCGATCCGTTCGGCAAGGGCCTCGGCAATCTGCCGAGCGCGAGCGTGCCGCTCGGCGAAGCAGGCCGCCTCGAGTGGAACCTGCTTGCGGAAGACGTCAGCCTGCCGGCCGCCGTGCTTTACGAAGATCGCATCGAACACAACCTGAACTGGATGCAGGCATTCGTGCAGAAGTACGGCGTCAAGTTTGCGCCGCACGGCAAGACGACGATGGCGCCGCAACTGTTCCGCCGCCAGCTCGACGCCGGCGCGTGGGGCATCACGCTCGCGACCGCGCACCAGACGCAGGCCGCGTATCACGGCGGCGTGCGCCGCGTGCTGCTCGCGAACCAGCTGGTCGGCCGCCAGAACATGACGATCATCGCCGGGCTGCTGTCCGATCCCGATTTCGAATTCTTCTGCCTCGTCGATTCGGCGGAGAGCGTCGACCAGCTCGGCCGCTTCTTCGGCGCGCTGAAGAAGCCGCTGAACGTGCTGCTCGAGCTCGGCGTGCCGGGCGGCCGCGCGGGCGTGCGCGACGCCGCGCAACGCGAAGCCGTGCTCGCCGCGATCGCGCGCTATCCGGACACGCTGAAGCTGGCCGGTATCGAACTCTACGAAGGCGTGCTGAAGGAAGAAGGCGAGATCCGCACGTTCCTGCAGGAAGCGGTCGCGCTCACGCGCGAGCTGGCCGAGGCCGGCCGCTTCGCGCGTACGCCGGCGATCCTGTCGGGCGCCGGTTCGGCGTGGTACGACGTGGTCGCGGAGGAATTCGCGAAGGCGTCCAACGCCGGCTTCGCGGAAGTCGTGCTGCGTCCGGGTTGCTACCTGACGCACGATGTCGGCATCTACAAGAAGGCGCAGACCGACGTGTTCGCGCGCAACCCGATCGCACGCACGATGGGCGAAGGGCTGCTGCCCGCGCTGCAGCTGTGGGCCTACGTGCAGTCGGTGCCGGAGGCCGATCGCGCGATCGTCGCGCTCGGCAAGCGCGACGCGGCATTCGACGCGGGGCTGCCGGAGCCGGCGCGCCACTTCCGCCCGGGCCGCGACACCGCGCCGCGCGACGTCGCCGCCACCGAAGGCTGGGCCGTCACCGGGATGATGGACCAGCACGCGTACCTGCAGATCCCGCCGGGCGCGGACGTGAAAGTCGGCGACATGGTCGCGTTCGACATCTCGCACCCGTGCCTGACGTTCGACAAGTGGCGCCAGGTGCTCGTGCTCGATCCGCAGTTCAGCGTGACGGAAGTCGTCGAAACCTTCTTCTGACGCCCGTCGCACACATCGTGCCCGACCGCCCCGCCGCTCGCGCGGGGCGGGCGTCACGCGCGCTTCAAGCGGCCGGAGTACACTGCGCTTTCGTCCCCGGAGCCCCGGGCGGGCGTTGCACTTGCCTGTCGTGCGGGCCCTCAACGCAGCTCCACTGGAGAAAGCCATGGCCGCGAAGAAGATCCTGTTCCTGACCGGCGATTTCGCCGAAGACTACGAAACGATGGTGCCGTTCCAGGCGCTGCAGGCCGTCGGCCACCACGTCGACGCAGTCTGCCCGGGCAAGCGCGCGGGCGACAAGATCAAGACCGCGATCCACGATTTCGAGGGCGACCAGACCTACACCGAGAAGCCCGGCCACCAGTTCACGCTGAACGCGGCATTCGACGACGTCGACGCATCGCGCTACGACGCGCTCGCGATCGCGGGCGGCCGCGCCCCCGAATACCTGCGACTCGATCCGAAGGTGATCTCGCTCGTACGCGAGTTCGCCGAAGCCGGCAAGCCGATCGCCGCGATCTGCCACGCGGCGCAACTGCTCGCGGCCGCCGACGTGATCCGCGGCAAGCGCATCTCGGCCTACCCGGCCTGCGCGCCCGAGGTGAAGCTCGCGGGCGGCGAATACGCGGACATCCCGGTCGACGCGGCCGTGACCGACGCGCCGTTCGTCACCGCGCCCGCGTGGCCCGCGCATCCGGCGTGGCTGGCGCAGTTCCTCGTGCTGCTGGGCACGCGCATCGAGCTTTGAACCTGAAGTGAATTGAGATGAGATGAAGGGCCGGGCCGGCGGCGTGTTCGCGCCGCCCTGCCCCGTGCTTCAGCGTGCGGCCGGCGTCGAGCCGACGTCCGCGATCCGCGACTCCAGCATCGCCAGCGCACCCGACAGCGCATTCAGCACGTCGTCCGGCAATTGCGCCATCGTCTGCTCGAGAAACGCCTTGCGGCGCGGCAGGCACGCATCGAACGCGGCGCGGCCGTCGTCCGTCAGCGTCACGTTGGTCACGCGATTGTCGCGTGCATCGGATTCACGCTGGATCCAGCCGAGCGCGTCGAGCGACTTCAACTGGCGCGTGAGCGCGCCCGGATCGACGCGCAGCACTTCGACGAGCTTCTTCTGCGACGAATGCCCGCCCATCGTGTGCAATGCGACCATGATCCGCCAGCGCGGCATCGGTTGCCCGACGTGCGCCTCGAACGCGGTCATGAACGCGCGATACGTGCGTCCGAATTGCTGCAAGATCGCGACGCGGTCCTGTTCTTCCATGCGCTCAGTTCTGTTCGTTCAATCGTTCAGTCGGCCGCGACATGCGGTTCGATCTTGTGCCGCAGCGCGATCGGCGGCACGCGGCGGCACTGCCACACCGACACCACGGCGACGACCGCCGCCATGGCGACGCCCAGGTGAATCGCGCCGACGAGCGATTCTCGGGCCGCTTCCAGCAGCAGCGCGCCATTATGCCCGGCGCGCGTCAGCTCCGCGACGAGACCGCCCTGCGCGGCGCGATCGATCAGGATCTGCGGATCGGCGAGCTGCGCATGCCATTGCATCGCATGGTCGGCCGACAGCGCATTGCGCACGCCGCCCGAATACATCTGGTTGACGAGCGTGCCGGTGAGCGCGGTGCCGACCATTCCGCCGACCATCCGCAGCGACTGCAGCAGCGCCGTCGCGATACCGAGATGCTCGCGGCCGGCCGTCTGCTGCGCGAAGACGGTGAGGTTCGGCAGCACGAAGCCGAGCCCGATGCCGCCCGCGACCATCAGCGCCATCAGCACCCACTTCGGCGTCGTGTGGGTCGACACGACGATGCCCGCACAAGTGATCGCGAACAGCACGAAACCGACGTGCAGCATCGCGTTCGGATTGCGGATGCGCGTGACGACCCGGCCGTTCATGATGCTGCCGATCGTGATGAACACGACGAGCGGCGTGATCACGAGCCCCGCCTCCTTCGGCGACATCCCGAACCCGCCCTGGAACAGCAGCGGCGCGTAGAACAGCAGCGAGAACATCGAGAAGCCGGCGAGGATCGCCAGCACGAAGAGCGCCGACAGCGCGCGGTTGCCGAACATGTCGAACGGCAGAATCGGCTGCGCGCAGCGCTTCTCCCAATGCCACAGGCCGAAACCGGCCGCGACCGCGACGACGAGCAGCAGCGACGCCCAGCTCGCGACGCCGTACTTCGGCAGCCATTCGACGAACAGCTGCAGCGCGCCGAGCGACAGCGCGATCAGCAGCGCGCCCGGCCAGTCGAGCCGCATCTTGCGATCGTGCTCGACATGGCGCAGGTGCGGCAGGTAGCGCCACACGAACAGCAGCGACAGCAGGCCGACCGGCAAATTCACGTAGAACACCGAGCGCCAGCCGAACGACTGCGTCAGCACGCCGCCGAGCGACGGGCCGACCGCGTTCGCGATGCCGAACGCGGAGCTCATCAGCACCTGCCAGCGCAGGCGCACGACGGAATCGGGGAACAGGTCGGGAATGCACGCGAACGCGGTGCCGACCAGCATCCCGCCGCCGATTCCCTGCAGCCCGCGCGCGAGCACGAGCATCAGCATGTCGTTCGCCATCCCGCACAGCACGGACGCGCCGGTGAACACGACGATCGACGCGATGACGAACGGCTTGCGGCCGTAATAATCGCCGAGCCGGCCGAAGATCGGCACCGTGATCACGGAACTGAGCAGGTACGAGGTCGCGACCCATGCGTACAGGTCGAAACCGCGAAGCTCGGCAACGATGGTCGGCAACGCGGTGCCGACGACGGTCTGGTCGAGCGCGACCAGCATGGTGACAAATGAGATCCCGATCATCGCCAGCAGCGATTCGCGGAACGGCAGGACTTGCCCGCTCGAATGGTGGGCGGCAGTATGGACGGCCATTTTTTGTTGGCGCAACTTTTGACGAGTCAAACAATCTCAAAATTCTAGCACGCCGGAGTAATCTAGGCCGGTGACGGTCAAACCGGCTCAGACCGCCAAGGAGAAAGATGGAACCGATTTCAATCACCCCCGCGACCACACTGTCTCAGGAGGACCGGGACGCGCTGTGGCGCGCGAAGCAGGTGCTGGAAAGCCCGTCGCTGACGATGAAGCTGACGGGCATGCTCGGCGCGCCGGTCGAGAAAATGATCGCCCGGCTGCCGGATTTCGCGACCGGCAAGATCAACGACGCGACGCAGCTCGCGCTGCGCAAGTGCCTGAACATCGCGCTGCGCACGCTCGGCAAGCCGCCCGGGCCGGACGCCGAACCCGACAAGCCGAGCAACCTGCTGCACAAGCTCGCGGTTGCGACGACCGGCGCGGCGGGCGGTGCGTTCGGCTTTCTCGCGCTGCCGGTCGAGCTGCCGGTGACGACGACGCTGATCTTCCGCTCGGTGTGCGACATCGCGCGCAGCGAGGGGGAAGACCTGGGCTCGGTCGATACGCAGCTGCAATGCCTGGCCGTGCTCGGCATGGGCGGCAACCCGGACAAGCAGGAAGAGGACGCCGATTTCGGCTATTTCGTGCTGCGCGGTGCGCTCGCGCAGGCGATCTCGAAGGCGTCGTCCGACATCACGACGAAGGGCATCGCCGCGCACAGCTCGGCAGCCGTGTTCAAGCTCGTGCAGACGGTGGCGTCGCGCTTCTCGGTGCAGGTGACCGAGCAGATGGCCGCGAAGTCGATCCCGGCGATCGGCGCCGTGCTCGGCGCGACCGTCAATACGCTGTTCATCGACCACTTCCAGCAGATGGCGCACGGCCACTTCACCGTACGCCGGCTCGAGCGCAAGTACGGCTCGGTGGCCGTCAAAGCCGCCTATCAGGCGATCGACGCCTCGCCGGCGCGCTGAACCGCGCGTTCGACCGCGACGCGGCGCAGGAACGCGGCCGCGCGGTCGAGCGCGTCACGTGCCTCCGGCACCATCGGCGCGTACAGCTGCCACACGTGCGGCATGTCCGGCCACACCTCGATCTCCACCGCGCCCCCGGCCGCCTTCGCCTTCTCGGCGACGCGGCGCGAATCGTCGAGCAGCACCTCGGTGCTGCCGACCTGGATATACAGCGGCGGCAGGCCCGCGAAATCCGCGTAGAGCGGCGATGCGTACGGATTCGTGCCCGGCTCGTCACCCAGGTACAGCTTCGCGGCCTTCGCGAGCGCCGCGCCCGCGAACATCGGATCGGCGCCGTCGTTCGTGCGCAGCGTCGCGCCGGTGGCGGCCAGGTCGGTCCACGGCGAGAACAGGATCGCGCCGGCCGGCAGCGGCTCGCCGCGGTCGCGCAGCGCGACGAGCGTCGCGAGCGCGAGGCCGCCGCCCGCCGAATCGCCGCCGAGCACGATCGATTCGGGCGGTGTGCCGAGCGCCAGCAGTTGCCGGTACGCGGCCAGCGCATCGTCGAGCGCGGCCGGGAAGCGGTTCTCGGGCGCCAGCCGGTAGTCGAGCGAGAACGAGCGCACGCCCGCGCGCTTCGTCAGGCCGAACACGAGCGGACGGTGGGTCTTCGTCGAACAGAAGTAATAGCCGCCGCCATGGAAGTACAGCAGCGTGCGGCCGGGCCCGCGGCCCGCAACCGAGTCGGTGCGCTCAAGCCATTCGCCGCGCAGCGGCGCGTCGCCCGGGCCATGGCACTGGCGCAATCGGTAGCCCGACGGCGCACGGCGCGGCACGATCATCCGCAGGTCGGTAAAGCGCCGTGCGCGGGCGGGATCAAGCACCTCGCGCGTGGTCTCGGGACGGAACTGCCAGCGCAGCAGCCAGCAGGCGAACTTGCTTTGCCAACTCATCGGACGCACTCCGTAATCACAGTGTGACGATGGTACGTGCGATCGCTTCCGCACCGCTCGACAGGTGCCTCTACTTGACATCCTCCCGCGCCTGAAGGCTCGGGATTCCTACCGCGTTTGAAACGATGATGCTTGTCTCAGATCGCCTCGGCGGGTTCCTGCTTCACGGAGCGGCCCGACTGCACCGGCTCTCCACAGGCTGCAACGCGGTGCCCCCGCGCCAGTATGTTGATCGCATCGACCACATCGGCATGGTCCTCATGCCCGCACCCGACACAGCGGAATGCCGCCTGCGGCTGCCGGTTTCCGGCGCTCACGGATCAAACGCCGGCACTCAGTTCGCCGGCATTACCTGGCCGCGGATCTCGCCGGCCGGGTGCTCCTTCGTATGGACGTTGAAGTACCACTTGCCGCCCATCAGGTCGGTGACCTGCGCGTCGGTGAGTTCCTTCGAGCCCTTGATCGGACTCGCCAGGTCCCCCTTCGGAATCGGCACCTGCACGCCCGCGTTCTGGCCGACCGGCGCCGGCCCGTGGAAGTGCGCGGCGGTGGCCGGCCCCGTGAGGTGTTCGTAAGTGACCTTCCACTGCAGCATGTGCGTGGCCGTATCGTAGGTGGCCTCGACGTCGCCCGAGCCCTTGGTCGCCGTGGGCGGCACTTCACTCGACGGCTGGAGATTGGCGGACAGGCGCACCGTTTCGGCGGCGGCGCTGCCGGCGGCCAGCACGCCCGCGAGTAACGCGACCTGGAGCAAACGCAGCTTGAGCATGGACTCTCCTTGTACGACGTTGTACGCCGCCCGAGCGGGGGCGCCAGACATGATGGTAGTCGATCGCCGCCGGTCCGGGAGTCCACCGAACGGTCATGCAGCGAATCGACGCACCGGGCCGGCCGGCCCTCTCGCGCGGCGCACGACGCATCAGTCTGCATCAACCTGGAATGGACCTTTGCAGCCGGATGACTGAATCGGCGCGCGGCCTTTCGCTACACTTCGTCTCACAGTTGCTTGTTTCCTTCGTCCGAAGGAGTCTGCGAGTATTCACGCGGCCACCCGGCCGCGTTTTTTTTGCGCGCGCCGCCGTCGGGTCCGGTTCACCCGGCATCACGCATGACGTAGCGATCGCGCCGCTTCACGTCACGCGCGATAGCCCGGATCGATGCGATCGACGATCCGCTGCAGCGCGTCGAACGCGTCCTGCCCCGCGCCGTGCTTCGGATCGAAATTCAGCGAATCGCGCACGCACCCTTCGAGCACCGGCGGCGCAATCGGCAACGCGTCGCCGATCGCATGCGTGGCAACCTGTACCTCACATGCACGATTGAGCAGCCACATCAGCGAGAAGGTCTGCGCGAGCGTCGCGCCGATCGTCACGGGCCCATGGTTGCGCAACAGCAGCACCGGCCGCCCGCCTGCACTTTCGACGATGCGCCGCCCCTCCTCGAGATGCACGGTGATGCCCTCGAAGTCGTGATAAGCGATCTTCCCGTACAGCTGCGCCGAATAAAAATTGGAGAACGACAGCCCGTCGCGCGAACAACACACGGCCATCGTCGGCGTCGTGTGCACGTGCATCACGCAGTGCGCATCCGGCAGCGCCGCATGGATCGCGCTGTGGAACGTGAAACCGGCCGGATTGATCGGCCAGTCGGAATGACCGATCACGTTGCCGTCGATGTCGATCTTCACGAGGTTCGACGCGCACACCTCGCGGTAATGGAGCCCGAACGGATTGATCAGGAAATGCCCGTCCTCGCCCGGCACGCGCAGCGAGATATGGTTGTAGATCAGCTCGGTCCAGCCGAGATGATCGAAGATGCGGTAAGCCGCCGCGAGCTGCACGCGCGCCTGCCATTCGGCTTCGGAGAAACGGGCGGGACGCGTGAACGGCTGGTTCGGGACACGTTGCATGGGGGGAACTCCGGTTGCGGGTGTGCGCGGCACGCGTGGCGCGGGCCGTTCGCGGCACCGCCCTGCACGCCACATTAGTTGCGTGCACAACCATATCACTCTTCCCCGCGCACCGGAAACACGGGTTTAGCCGGAGCGCTTCCGTCCCCTTATAGCTGGTCGTCCACCGGCAGCAGCATGAACATGCCGGTCATCACGTTGCGCAGCAGCCCCGCGTGCGGATCGACGTGATAGGTGGTCGGCTGGCCGTCGTCGATGCCCGTCCATTCGAGTTCGGGCGACCCGCCGCCCGCCGGCGTCACGAGGCTCACGCGGTAGCTTTCATCCGGCCGGGTCACGCGCGCGAAGATCGTCGCGACCTGCTGCGCGAGCGCCGGGCTGTGAATCACGAGCGCCAGTTCGGTGTTCAGGTGCGCGGAACGCGGATCGAGGTTCATCGAGCCGATCACGAGGATCTTCCGGTCGATCACGTACGCCTTCGCGTGCAGGCTTGCCCGCGAGCGCGACCCGAACAGGCGCGCGCGCGGCTGGCCCGGCTGCGCCTTGAACTCGTACAGCTCGACACCGTGCCGCAGCAACGGCACGCGATACGGACCGTAGCCGGCCTGCACGGCGACCGCGTCGGTCGCGGCGAGCGAATTCGTCAGGATCGCGACGCGCACACCGCGCGCGGTCGCGTCGCCGAGGATCTTCACGCCGGCGTCATGCGGCACGAAATACGGCGAGAACGCGAGGAATTCCTGCTGCGCGCCGCGCGTGAGTTCCGCCAGGCGCTGCATCGGCGGGCTCACGTACGCGTCGGTCGGCCGCGCGACCTTGTCGGGCGCGTCGACCTTGAACTCGGCCGGCGCCCACACGAGCGCGAGCTCGTCGCGCGCAATCTGCTGCGCGAGCGGCGTCGCGTTCAGCGGCTTCGCGTTGTATGGATCGGCATTCGTGCGCCAGTGGGCGCGCAGCTCGTCGCGCGTCGCGTCGAGGTCCTTCGGATCGAACGACTGGTGGTTCAGCACACGCAGCGGATAGCTGCTCGCGCTCGACCAGTATGTGTCGAAGCTCGCCGAGACGTCGTTCGTCACGGGGCCGGCGGCCAGCACGTCGAGATCGCGGAACTGCAGCGTCGGGCTCGCGTTGAAGTATTCGTCGCCGAGATTGCGGCCGCCGACGATCGCGATCTGGTTGTCCGCGATCATCGCCTTGTTGTGCATCCGGCGCGTGAAGCTGTCGATGCGCGTGAAGAAATTGGCCGTGCGCTCGACCATGCGCTGCTGCGACGCGCCGAACGGGTTGAACACACGGATCTCGACGTTCGGATGCGTGTTCAGCGCGGCCATGATGCGATCGATGTCGCGGAAATTCAGGTCGTCGACCAGCATCCGCACCCGCACGCCGCGATCGGCCGCGTACAGCGCCGCGGCGAGCAGCAGCTTGCCGGTCGTGTCCTCGGTCGCGATGTAGTACTGCATGTCGAGCGTCTTCGTCGCGGCGCGTGCGAGCGCGATGCGCATCTGCAGCGCCTCGGCACCTTCCGGCAGCAGCCGGAAACCGGACTGGCCCGGATGCGCGGCCTCGGGCCCGGCCAGCGCGTCGCGCAGCGGCGTCGCGGTATCGGGCGGCAACGCGTGGGAGACCGGGCGATCGAGCGTGGTGGCGGGCGGATGCGTCGCGCACGCGGCGACGAGCGACAGCAGCACACCGACGGCCAGTGCGCGGGCCGGGCGGCATGCGGCGCGCCACGACAGCGCGGCCGGTGCGCGCCGGATCAAAGAGGTGAACACGGAAACTTCCTCGACTGGCGGAACAAAAGGCCCGCATGCGCCGCGGCGCGCGGCTGGCGCGCGGTTCCGGCCGATTCTAGTGGGCGCCCGATGAACCGGTCAATCGCGCGGGCGACACCCGCACTGTCGAACCGCAGGCGTGCCGCCGACTGCCGGGCGTCGATACCCCGCCGCGCCGGAGGCGGCCGCGGGACGGGGCACGCGCCATAGCGGTCCAACCAATCAGGCACCATCGCCGCTGCGCTCGAAATGGCTGCGCACGTAGTCGATATGCGTCTGCATCGCGGTGCGCGCCTCCTCCGGCCGTTGCGCGCAGATCGCGTCGCACACGACGCGGTGCTGCAGCAACAACAGCTCGGACGCCTGCTCGTCGTGCGTCGTCATGCCCGCAACGTTGATCGAGATGTGCTCGCGCAGCATCCCGATCACGCTCGTATGCAGGTGCAGGAACATCGTGTTGTGCGACGCGAGCGCGATCGCCTCGTGCAGCTTCGCGTCGGTCGCGGCTTCGACGGCCGCGGCGCCGTTCGCGTGCGCGGCTTCGAGCTCGCGCAGCAGCGCACGGATCCGGCGCCGGTCGTTCGCATCGGCGCGCAGCGCGGCGAAATAGGCGGTCGCGCCTTCGAGCACGCGGCGGAACTCGAGGATGTCGTCGCGCAACGCCGGATGATCGGCGACCAGTTGGCCCCAAGGCGATGCGATGCCGGCACGCAACTGGTCAGTCACGTAGACGCCCGCGCCGCGCCGGCTCTGCAGCAGCCCGCGCGCGACGAGCCGCTGGGTCGCCTCGCGCACCGTGTTGCGCGCAACGCCGTATTCCTGCGCGAGCACGCGCTCGGCCGGCAGGCGTGCGCCGGCCGGCCAGGTGCCGTCGAGCAGCGCCGTCTCGATCTTGCGCATCACCACTTCGGTCCGGCCCCGTGCCGTCATCGCTGCCATCGTCGCGTCTCCCTGCGGAATGCCTGCCACGCCGATTGGCCCAACCAATTTGAGCTGCGGCGCCGTCGCGGGAATTATGCAGCGAAATCGTCGTCCCGCATCCGCATGCCGGGCCGTCGCATCTGGAGCGAGACATGAACGAAAGGCAGTACCCCGCCGCCGCCCCCGCGCACGTCTATCTGTTCGCGACCTGCCTGGTCGACCTGTTCGTCCCCGAAGCCGGGCTCGACGCGGTCCGCCTGCTGGAACGCGAAGGCCTGACCGTCCACTATCCGCGCGGCCAGAGCTGCTGCGGGCAGCCGGCCTACAGCAGCGGCAACCCCGACGAAGCGCGCCGTGTCGCGGCTGCTCAGCTCGACCTGTTCGCCGAACCGTGGCCCGTGATCGTGCCGTCCGGCTCGTGCGGCGGCATGATCCGGCACCATTGGCCGGCGCTGTTTGCCGACGACCCCGTCCACGGCCCCAAGGCCCGTGCGATTGCGGAACGGACCTACGAACTCACCGAATTCCTCGTCCACGTGCTCGACGTGCGGCTCGATGCGCTCGCCGCTCCGGCCGGCGCCGACGAGCGCGTGGTGCTGCACACGTCCTGCGCAGCCCGCCGCGAGATGGGCACGCGTGTACACGGCGTCGCGCTCGTCGACGCGCTGCCGGGCGTGACGCGCATCGAACACGAACGCGAATCCGAATGCTGCGGCTTCGGCGGCACGTTCTCGCTGAAGCATCCCGACATCTCCGGCGCGATGGTGCGCGACAAGGTCGCATCGGCCTGCGCGACGGGCTGCGACCGGCTCGTGTCCGCCGACTGCGGCTGCCTGCTGAACATCGGCCACGCGGCCGACAAGTCCGGCGCGGCGCTGCCGGTCGAGCACCTCGCCAGCTTCCTGTGGCGGCGCACGGCAGGCGCCGCATCGCTGCGCGGAGACAAGCCATGAGCGCGCGCGACGCAATCCTCCAGCGGCTGCGCGCTGCCACCCCGGGCGTCGCGGCCGCGGCCGCCCCCGCACTCGACGCGCGCATCGACACGCACTACGACACGCGCCGCGCGCAGAACGAAGCCGCGCACGATCCACACACGCTTGTCGTCACGATGCAGGCCGCGCTCACCGCGTCGCACGCGGACGTCTGGTGCGCAACCGGCGACGAATGGCCCGCGCAACTCGCCGCGCGGCTCGCCGAGGCCGGCGTGCGCCGCCTGCTGCTCGACCCGGCCCGCGCCGAATCCGCCGCGCTCGCCCGCGCTCTGCCCGGCGCGGTCGCGCCGGTACCGTTCGACCGGCCGATCGACGCGTGGAAAACCGAACTGTTCGACACGATCGACGCGGGTTTCACCGTTGCGCGCTCGGGCATCGCGGCCACCGGCACCATCGTGCTCGCACCCGATGCCGGCACGCCGCGCACGGTGTCGCTCGTGCCGCCGCTGCACGTCGCGCTCGTCCACGCGAGCACGCTGCATCCCGACCTGCATGCGGCCGTGCACGCGGAGCGCTGGCAGGCCGGCATGCCGACCAACCTCGTGCTGGTGTCGGGCCCGTCGAAGACCTCCGACATCCAGCAGACGCTCGCCTATGGCGCGCATGGCCCGCGCCGCCTGTGGGTCGTGATCGTCACCGGTACGGCAGCCGGCCGCGCGGCCACCACCGTCAGCGAGGACATCCCGCGATGAGCGACCACACGCTGCAATTCGTCGCCCCCGGCGACTTCAAGACCCGCGCGCGCGCTGCGCTCGACGATCCCGCGCTGCGCAAGAGCTTTCGCGGCGCGATGGACTTCCTGCAGGGCAAGCGCGCAACGCAGTTCCCCGACGACGACGAGCTGCAGCAACTGCGCGACCTCGGCGAAGCGGTGCGGCAGCATGCGCTCGCGCAGTTGCCCGCGCTGCTCGAACGGCTGGAGACGAAGCTCACCGAAGCCGGCGTGCACGTGCACTGGGCCGAGACGGCGGCCGACGCGAACGCAATCGTGCTCGGCATCGCGCAGGCGAAGAAGGCGCGCCGCGTGATCAAGGGCAAGTCGATGGCGAGCGAGGAAATCGAGCTGAACCACTCCCTCGCGGAGCACGGCGTCGATTGCATCGAATCCGACATGGGCGAATTCATCGTGCAGCTCGCGGGCGAGAAGCCGTCGCATATCGTGATGCCGGCGATCCACAAGACGCGCGGCGACATCGCCGAGCTGTTCGAGGAACACATCCCCGGCACGCGCTACACGGAGGACGTCGACGAGCTGATCCAGACCGGCCGGCGCGCGCTGCGCCGCGCGTTCACGGAAGCCGACATCGGCCTGTCGGGCGTGAACTTCGCGGCGGCCGACACCGGCACGCTGTGGCTCGTCGAGAACGAAGGCAACGGCCGGCTGTCGACGACGGTACCCGACACGCACGTCGCGATCATGGGGATCGAGAAGGTCGTCGAGAAGCTCGAGCACATCGTGCCGCTGTCGAGCCTGCTCACGCGTTCGGCCACCGGCCAGGCGATCACGACCTACTTCAACCTGATCTCGGGCCCGCGCCGCGACGGCGAACGCGACGGCCCGCGCGAGCTGCATCTCGTGCTGCTCGACAACGGCCGCACGCAGGCCTACGCGGACGAGCAACTGCGCGCGACGCTGCAGTGCATCCGCTGCGGGGCGTGCATGAACCACTGCCCCGTCTATACGCGCATCGGCGGCCACGCCTACGGCACGACCTACCCGGGCCCGATCGGCAAGATCATCTCGCCGCACCTGCTCGGCCTCGACGCGACGGCCGACCTGCCGACCGCATCGACGCTGTGCGGCGCGTGCGGCGAGGTGTGCCCGGTGCGAATTCCGATCCCGCAACTGCTCGTGCGGCTGCGCACCGAAGCGAACCGCAAGCCCGACGAACCCGTCGCGCACCCGCTGCGCGGCCAGGGCGCGAACTACAACCGCGCGGAAGAACTCGTGTGGCGCTTCTGGTCGGGCGCGTTCGCGCATCCGCGCGCATATCGCGCGTTCCGCTGGACCGCCACGCGGCTGCGTGCGCTGACGCCCGCCAAACAGATGGGCTGGACGCAGCACCGCACGCCGCTCGAGCCAGCGCCGCGCAGCCTGTCCGACCTGCTGCGCGCACGCGGCCAGCCCGAATAGCCGTTTCGTTTCTCAAGCCGTATCGACAAAAACCTATGGAGGAGACATCCATGCAGGCCTGGCATCAGATCTACACCCCGCTCGGCAGCCTCGGGCTGTCGGCGTTCGTCGCCGCAATCCCGATCATCTTCTTTTTCGTCGCGCTGGCCGCGTTGCGGCTCAAGTGCCACGTCGCCGCTGCGATCACGCTGCTGCTCTCGCTCGGCGTCGCGATCCTCGCGTACGGGATGCCCGTGCCGCAGGCGCTCGCGGCGGCCGGCTTCGGCTTCGCATACGGCATCTGGCCGATCGCGTGGATCATCGTCGCGGCCGTGTTCCTGTACAAGATCGTCGTGAAGACCGGCCAGTTCGACATCATTCGCGCGTCCGTGCTGTCGATCACCGACGACCAGCGCCTGCAGATGCTGCTGATCGGCTTCTCCTTCGGCGCGTTCCTCGAAGGTGCGGCCGGCTTCGGCGCGCCCGTCGCTATCACCGCCGCGCTGCTCGTCGGCCTCGGCTTCAAGCCGCTGCACGCGGCAGGACTGTGTCTGATTGCAAACACAGCACCGGTCGCGTTCGGCGCAATGGGCATTCCGATCATCGTCGCCGGGCAGGTAACGGGCATCGACCCGTTCCATATCGGCGCGATGGCCGGCCGCCAGCTGCCGCTGCTGTCGCTCGCGGTGCCGTTCTGGCTCGTGTTCATGATGGACGGGCTGCGCGGCGTGCGGCAGACCTGGCCGGCCGCGCTCGTCGCAGGCGGCAGCTTCGCGGTGACGCAGTACTTCACGTCGAACCATATCGGGCCCGAGCTGCCGGACATCACGTCGTCGCTCGTCAGCCTCGTCGCGCTCGCCGCATTCCTGAAGGTCTGGCAGCCGCGCACCGAGAAGCAGACGGCCGGCGGCCTCGTCGCGTCCGGCGGCGGCGCCGCGCTCGCGGGCTTCGGCGGCGCGGGTTCGCGCAGCGGCTTCGGCACCGGCACGAGCCGGCAGGCATCGCCGTACACGCTCGCGCAGACCGTGCGCGCGTGGTCTCCGTTCCTGATCCTGACGGCCGTCGTCACCCTATGGAGCATCGCGCCGTTCAAGGCGCTGTTCGCCGCGCACGGCGCACTCGCGTCGACCGTATTGAAGTTCCATGTGGCGGGGCTCGACCAGCTCGTCGTGAAGACCGCGCCGATCGCCGCGGCGCCGAAGGCGCTCGACGCGGTGCTGAAGATCGATCTCGTGTCGGCGGTGGGCAGCGCGATCCTCGTGACCGCGCTGATCTCGATGGCACTGCTGCGGATGAAGCCGCGCGACGCGCTCGTCACGTTCGGCGAGACGCTGAAGGAGCTGACGCGCCCGATCCTGTCGATCGGCCTCGTGCTCGCGTTCGCATTCGTCGCGAATTACTCGGGGATGTCGTCGACGCTCGCGCTGATGCTGGCCGCAACCGGCGCCGCGTTCCCGTTCTTCTCGCCGTTCCTCGGCTGGCTCGGCGTGTTCCTGACCGGTTCGGACACGTCGTCGAACGCGCTGTTCTGTTCGCTGCAGCAGGCCACGGCCCATCAGCTCGGCGTACCCGAGACGCTCGCGGTGGCTGCGAACACGACGGGCGGCGTGACCGCGAAGATGATCTCGCCGCAGTCGATCGCGGTCGCCTGCGCGGCGACGGGCCTCGTCGGCAAGGAGTCGGAGCTGTTCCGTTTCACGGTGCGGCACAGCCTGCTGTTCGCGGTGATCGTCGGGTTGATCACGCTCGCGCAGGCGTACGTGCTGCCGGGCATGGTGCCGTAAGCGGCGCCCGCCCCAAAAACAAAACCCCACGCCCGGACGAGCGTGGGGTTTTTCATGTCATCGCCTGATCGCCCGCCGCGGCAGGCGATCGGTTGCGCGATCAGCTGCCCTTCGCGATGCGGTCCTCGATGTGCTGCGCACGGCTCGCCGACGACGGGTGCGAATCCATCATCGAGCTCTTGCCGCCGTCCAGCTTCGCGAGCTTCTGGAACGACGTGACCAGACCCTTCTGATTCATGCCCTTCTGCTTGAGGAGGTCGAACGAGTAGTCGTCGGCCGCGCTCTCCTGCGACTGCGAGAACTGCGCGTTGATGAACTTCTCGGTGATGTCGCCGAGCTGCGAGCTCGTCAGCGCCGCCACGCCCGGCGAAGCCGCGCCGGCCGCGGTGCGCGCCGCGCTGACCGCGTAGGCCGTCTGCATCGCCTTCTTCGAGTGGCCGAGGGCAACGTGGCCCATTTCATGGCCGATCACGCCACGCAGCTCGTCGTCGTTCATCATGTCCATCAGGCCGCTGTACACGCGCACGCAGCCGTTGCCCATCGCCCACGCGTTGACGTCCTTGGTCATGTAGACCTTGTAGTTGATCTTCTGGTTGTTCAGCGTCATGTCGCCGAAGCCCTTCATCACCTTCGTCAGGCGCTTCGCATATGCGCTGTTCGCCGGTGCGATCTTCGATTCGGCATCGCTCGATTTGCACGAGTCGTTCGACAGTGCGGCGATGTCGGCATCCGACAGCGTCGCTGCCTTGTACAGGCTGGCCCCCGCCGACGTCAGGCTGTTCGCGTCAAGGCTCTGCACCCCGCCGCACGCGCTCAACAGAAACGCCACGCCACACGCTGCCACCGCTTTCTTGAGTTGCATCCCGGAATCCCTCGATAGTTGTATTTGGGAGCGCCGATTTTGCATAATCCGGCAGAAAATTACCAGATGTTTACATCCGATGACACGTTGATTACTGATCGAACGGGAACGAAGCGGCGCGTCGGAACGGGATTGACGACGAAAGAGGGCGCAATCGCCGCAGCCAGGCGACGACCGGAAGGGGAAACGGGCGGGTTCAGGCCGGCTGGTCGCGGCGTCGCGTCAGCCGCCGCGCGACGAGCATCGGCAACCGCACCGCAAAACCGGTGAACAGGCGCAGGTGCATCCACGCGAGCAGCGCGTTGTCGCGGCCGTAGTGGAAGTGCGAGACGCCGCCCTCGTGGCGGCCGAAATAGCGCACCGGCGCGTCGATGCGGATCGGACGCACGCCGGCCCAGCACAGCCGCACGGCCGCCTCGGGATCGAAGTCGAAGCCGCGCATCCACGGCTGGCGGCGCATGATCGCCGCCAGCGGCGCGACCGGATACACGCGAAACCCGTACAGCGAATCGCCGATCCCGGCCCACAGCGTCTCGAGGTCGGCCCAGGCGTTCGACAGCCGGCGGCCCTGCACGCGCAACTGCGGCGCACTCGCGTCGAACTTCGGCACGCCCAGCACCATCGCGTCGGGCGCGGCCTGCGACGCGGCCATGAACGCGGGAATCAGGTCAGACGGATGCTGGCCGTCGGAATCCATCGTCAACACATGCGTGAAGCCGCTCGCGGCGGCCGCGTCGAGCCCGGCGAGCACCGCGGCGCCCTTGCCGCGGTTCTCCGGCAGCACGATCACGCGCAAGCCCGGGTCGCGCTCGGCCATCGCCTGCAGCCGTTCGGCGCTGCCGTCGGTGCTGCCGTCGACGACGACCCACACCGGATTCCACTGCGCGCGGGCATTGCGCACGGTCGTGTCGACCTTGGCGCCCGGGTTGTAGCTCGGAATCAGGACGAGATGGGTGGACGACGCGTGCAGCTTGGACATGGAAACGGCCGATTGCGAAGACGGGGATCCTGACAAAAGTTTATGACTTGCCGGCGACCGTCGGCAGGCTTCGTCGACGTCGCCCGCGTGCGGGGCCGGCGGCTCGATCGCGAGGTTTTCCCGCTTCATGACAACCACGCCTCCTCATGACCCGCGCTGGCCTCGATCTCGACCAGCAGGTCGTCGCGGCACACGTCCGCATGAACGACGAGCGGCCGCACGCCGGGGCCGGCCGCATCGCGCAGCACGCGCTCGATCGCGGCCAGCGCCTCGGCATCGCCGGCGTCGCGCACGTAGACGCGATAGCTCAGGTCGGCGAGCGAGAACGGGCCGTGCCCCTGGCGCGCGGCCTGCGCGAGCACGGCCGCGAGGTTCGCGACCGTCTCGCGCGTTTGCGCGACGACGTCGCCGTGATGCACGGTGCGGTGCCCGACGATGCTCGCGGTGCCCGACACGAACAGCACCGGCGCGGCATCGCCTGCCGACCATGCGGCGGCGCGCGCGAACGTCGGCGCACGCGGGCCGTACTCCGCCGGATAGTGATACGCGCTGACCTGGCGCGGGTTCTCGACCGGATCGACCGGCGTGCGGCTCGCAAGGAAATGAATCGCGAGCGGCGCGGCCGGCGATGCATCGCCCGCGACCGGCACGACCGAACCGAGCGCGCACGCGGCCGGCACGCCGCCCGTCAGCGCGCGGCGGCACGCATCGAACGCATGCTGGCGGCCGATATTGAACTGACGATAGCGCTCGATCCCGAACTGCACCGCGTTGATCGCCGGCACGGTATTCCAGATGCGCAGCGGATGCGGCATGCCGAGCGAATCGAGCACGCCGAACAGGGCGCGGTACGCGTCGTGCGTCGCGCGTTCGAGCGGCGTGCCGCCGTCGTGCGATTCGCTCGCCTCATGTGCTTCTTCGTGCACGACGATGCTGCCGAACACGAGGCCCGCTGTTTCGCTGTACCGATAGTGCAGCGCGCTGCGCCGTTCGCTGCGCAGGTCATGCGCGTGGCATTGCCAGATTTCGCAGACGGCGTCGTCCGGCGCGATGCCGGCACCGAGCAGCGTCATCGGCACGGGCGCGACCGGCAGGCCGGGTACGACATCGGCCAGCATCCGTGCCGCCGCGTCCGCTCGTGATCCGGCGTGCGATGCCGTGTCCGCGCCAATGCACACCGCACCCAATGCGCCGGGAAACGCGCGCTCGAATCGATCGCCACGACCACGCGCATCGTGCAGCAGCGCGGCGAGCCGCGCATGGCTCATCCGGACGAGCCGCAGTGCTCGGTCGCCGCCAAGCGCGAGCGCTTCGCCCGATCGCGATGCGACCGGCCCGGCCGCCGTCTGCCCGCGCACGACGGGCGCGATAGCGGATGACAGGGAACACGGCCGCCGTTCGGCGTCGACTGGATGCACGGACACTTCGATTTCCTCACTATGCGGCGCAGGCCGCGCAACATCGTGGCCTGCGCCGCGTTGCGTTACGTCACGCCGACGCTGCGCGCTTCGTCAGGCGAGCCCGCCGTTGACGGACAGCACCTGCCCCGTCACATAGGCCGCGGCGTCGGACACCAGGTACGCGACCATCGCCGCGACTTCGTCGGGCCGGCCCGCGCGCTGCGCGGGCACGAGCTGCTTGATGCGTTCCGCGGGAAACGCGTGCTCGGCCATCGGCGATTCGATGATGCCGGGCGCGACCGCGTTCACGGTGATGCCGCGCGACGCGAGCTCGAGCGACAGCGACTTCGTCGCGCCGATCAGCCCCGCCTTCGCGGCCGCGTAGTTGACCTGCCCGCGATTGCCGGTCACGCCGGCCACCGACGCGATGTTGACGATCCGTCCGCGCCGCGTGCGGATCATCGGCAACAGCAGCGGTTGCGTGACGTTGAAGAAGCCGTTGAGCGTCACGTCGAGCACGCTGTGCCACTGTTGTCGCGACATGCCGGCCATCGGCGCATCGTCGTGAATCCCTGCGTTGTTGACGAGGATCTGCACCGGCGCATCGTCGATGAACGGCTTCAGCGCGGCGAGCGTCGCATCGGCGTCGGTCACGTCGAACGCAATCGCGTGCGCGGAGCCGCCGGCCGCGACGATCTGCTGCGCGACGGCCTCCGCCTGCGCGAGATGGCGGTTCGCATGCACCCACACTTCATGGCCGGCCTGCGCGAGGGCCGCGCAGATCGCCTGCCCGAGTGCGCCGCTGCCGCCCGTCACGAGCGAGCGCATCGCATTGCTCCGTTCATCGCGTTCCCCCTCGATCGACGCGGGCGCGTATCGTCTGCCGATCGCGGCCGCCTGCCGTCATCATCCGTGCGTCGCACCCGTGCGCGACGCGCTCACTTCGTGCGGTGCGCGGCGACGTACGCAGCCAGTGCACCGAGCGTCGCAAAGATCTTCTGGTTGTCCGGATTGTCCGAACGCAACTCGAAGCCGTATTTCTTCGAGATCAGCAGGGCGATTTCGAGGATGTCGATGGAGTCGAGCCCGAAACCCTCGCCATACAACGGGGTCTCGGCCGTCACGGTTTCGAGCGTGACGTCTTCGAGATTCAGTTCGCCGATGATCAGCGTGGCGAGCTCTTGTTCCAGTGCGTTCATCATGCGTGCGGGCAGGCGGCCCGTGGCAGCGGAAGGTGACCGGAAACGGCAATCGCCATGCACGCCCGGCGCGTGCGAATCTCCGTCCCTCCGGCGTCTGCCGGCTTCCCCGCCTGCTTGTTTGGGGATCGTTTGTAAAAGTTACGCGGATTCTAGACGACCGGGTATCGGGCCGTATACCGCCAATGGTTACAGACTGGCGAGCCAGCTCCCCGGCCCGTTTCGGGATCCGAATGCACGAGACGCTTGAGCCGCTTCGGATGGAACTGGACCGACCCCGCGAAACCGTTCGTCCCGCGCCATACAATCGGTTACAAAACCCGTTCGCGCCCGCCCCGAACACGCCGTGCCGCGGCCCTAAAATGAGCGTGCCCGACCACCGGCCCGGACCCGCGTCCCGGCCGCCATTCATATGATGTTTGACGGCCCGACCACCGCGTCCGGCCACGATCCGCCCGATGTCGCCAGTCATGCCGCGCCCGCCCTTCCGCTCCGTTCCGGTTCGCCCGTCAGCCCGCTGCCGCCCGGCCGCCGGTCACGCGTTCGCGCGCCGTGTGTGCGGAGGCCGGCGATGAGCCGGCTGCTGCCTGTCGCGCGCGGCCTCGCCGCGGTCGGCGCCGTCGCGGCGTACCAGGCCGGCGCGCACTACGCGGCCGCGACACCCGGCGCACATGGCTTCGGCCTCGCGATGGCGCTCGTGCCGCCGTTGCTGCTCGCGCTCGGCGCGGCGCTGCGCTCGCCGCATCGCGCGTGGCTCGTGCCGGCGTGGCTGCTTGCCGCCGCCGCGCTATGGGCCACCCGCGTGCCGCTCGCCCGGCATTTCGAATGGGGCCTGTATCTGGAACACGCGAGTTTCAACCTCGCGATGGCCCTGCTGTTCGGCCGTACGCTCGCCGCCGGCCAGGTGCCGCTGTGCACACGCTTCGCGACGATGATCCACGGCGCGATCACGCCGGCCGTCGCGCGCTACACACGGCAGATCACGCTCGCGTGGACGCTGTTCTTCGTCGCGATCGCCGCCGTGTCGACGCTGCTGTTCGCGGCCGCGCCGATCGTCACGTGGTCGACGTTCGCGAACTACCTGTCGCTGCCGCTCGTCGCCGTGACGTTTGCAGCCGAGCATGCGTGCCGGCGCTTCGCACTACCGCACGAACCGCGGCCGCGCATGGTCGATGCGGTGCGCGCGTATCGCGCGACGACTCACGCATCGCAGCCGTCACGATGAATTCACGGCCGGCGCCGCGCGCCGGCCTTCGCTCCCGTTTTGACCGATTTATGCCGACTCACCCGCTGGTTTTCCATTCGTCGCCGGACCGGACGATCGCCTGGCGCGACGGCTCGCCCGTCACCGTGCGCGCGTTTGTCGCCGATGTCGCGCGCGTGGCCGCTGCGCTGCCCGCCGGCGGCCACGTGTTCAACGTGTGCCGCGACCGCTACCGCTTCGCGGTCAGCCTGTGCGCCGCGCTCGTTGCCGGCAAGATCAGCCTGCTGCCGTCGACGCACACGCCGGAAATGGTTCGCCAGCTCGCATCGTTCGCGCCCGACGCGTTCTGCCTGCACGACGCGCCCGACTGCACGATCGACCTGCCGCGCTTCGCGTACCCCGATGCCGCCCCCGGCGAGCTCGCGAGCGATGCGCCGTTCGTCGTGCCGCAAATCGATGCGGCGCGCATCATGGCCTACGTGTTCACGTCCGGTTCGACCGGTGCGCCGGTGCCGCACCGCAAGACCTGGGGCTTCCTGGTCGGCTGCGTGCGCGCGGCGGCCGACCGCCTCGGGCTGCTCGACGGCCGCGCGGCCACGCTGATCGGCACGGTGCCCGCGCAGCACATGTACGGTTTCGAGTCGACGGTGCTGCTCGCGCTGATGGGCGGCCTCGCGTTCAGCAACCGCCAGCCGTTCTACCCGGTCGACATTCGCGACGAACTCGACGCGATCCCGCAACCGCGCGTGCTCGTCACGTCGCCGATCCACCTGCGAGCGCTGCTGGCCGCCGGCCACGCGCTGCCGCCTGCCGCGCTCGTCCTGTCGGCCACCGCGCCGCTGTCGGAAAAGCTCGCGTGCGAAGCCGAAGCCGCGCTCGACGCGCCGCTCGTCGAGATCTACGGCAGCACCGAAACCGGCCAGATCGCCACCCGCCGCACGTCGCAAGGCGCGGCCTGGGCGTTGTTCCCGGGTATCCGGCTCGACGCGCGCGATGAACCGGAAAGCGACGACGGCCAGCCGACGATCTGGGTGTCCGGCGGGCACGTCGAGGCGCCCGTGCCGATGGGCGATGCGCTCGAACTGCTCGGCGACGGCCGGTTCCTGCTGCACGGCCGCAAGGCCGACCTCGTCAACATCGCCGGCAAGCGCACGTCGCTCGCGTACCTGAACCATCAGCTCAATGCGATTCCGCAAGTGATCGACGGCGTGTTCTTCATGCCCGACGCCGCCGCGCCCGCCCACGCCGACGCGGGCCTCGAACCGGTCACGCGCCTCGTCGCGCTGGTCGTCGCGCCGACGCTCGCGGCAGCCGACCTGCAGCGCGCGCTGCGCGAGCGGATCGATCCCGCATTCATGCCGCGCCCGCTCGTCTTCGTCGACGCGCTGCCGCGCAACGAAACGGGCAAACTGCCGCGCGACGTGCTCGCCGCACTCGTTGCACGACACGCGCGCACCGCAGCCGCGCCGACGCCCGTGTGCGACCCGGCCGGCACACCGGCGGTCGCGCCCGGGTTCACGATCCCGGCCGATCACCCGGCGCTGCCCGGCCACTTCCCGGGCCATCCGGTCGTCCCGGGCGTCGTGCTGCTCGATCACGCGATCCATGCGATCGGCACGGCGTTGGGCCGTCCGCTGCAGACGTGGCGGCTCGGGTCCGCGAAATTCCTGAGCCCGGTCGCGCCCGGCGAGCCGCTCGATCTCGCGTACGACGCCGCGGCGAGCGGTGCGATCCGCTTCACGCTGCGCGCCGGGGCGCGCGAAGTCGCGAGCGGCGTACTATCCGCGCCGCCGGCCACGCCGTCTTCCGCGCAGGGTGGTGCGCAGTCATGAAGCGCACCGCATGGGCCGAACGCCAGGAACGCAGCAATGCGGGCTTGCTGCGCGCGATGACGTGGCTGTCGCTGCGCTTCGGCCGGCAGCGCGCGCGCGTCGTGCTGCACCTGATCGCGACGTATTTCGTGCTGTTCTCGCCGATCGCGTGCGCGGCATCGCGCGATTACCTGCGCCGCGTGCTCGGCCGCCCCGCGCGCTGGCGCGACGTGTACCGGCACGTGTTCACGTTCGCGGCAACGATCCACGACCGCATCTACCTGATGAACGGACGCTTCGACCTGTTCGACATCCGGCTGCACGGCGAAACGCTCGTCGACGAGGCCCTCGCGGGCGGACGCGGCGCATTCCTGATGGGCGCGCACCTCGGCAGCTTCGAGGTCGTGCGCGCGATCGGCCGCACGCATCCGGGCCTGCGCGTCGTCGTGACGATGTACGAGAAGAACGCGCGCAAGATCAACGCGACGCTCGCCGCGGTGAATCCCGCCGCGCAGCCGGAAGTGATTCCGCTCGGGCAGGTCGACTCGATGCTGAAGGTGCGCGAGCGCCTCGACGCGAACTGCATGGTCGGCATGCTCGCCGACCGCACGCTGCTCGACGACGCGGCCGCGTCGCTGCGCCGACTGCCGCTGCTCGGCGCGCCGGCAGCGTTCCCGCTCGGGCCGCTCTACATGGCCGCGATGTTGAAGCGGCCGGTGCTCTTCATGACGGGCCTCTATCGCGACGGCAACCGCTACGATGTGCACTTCGAGACGCTCGCCGATTTCTCCGACGTGCGGCGCGAGGCACGTGCGGCGGCCGTCGACGCGGCGCTCGCGCGCTACGTCGCGCTGCTCGACCGGTACTGCCGCGCGGCGCCGTACAACTGGTTCAACTATTTCGACTTCTGGCAAGGCGGCGATGCCGCGACCGTCGCCGCGCGCAGCAGCGCGGCGCGCGCCGCTGCCGGCCTGTCCGCCACGAGGGATTCCGACGCATGACCGCCGTTCGCCGCTGCCTGCCCACGCTCCCGTCCGCGCTGCGTCGCGCCGTCCGCACGCTGGCCGTCGCCCTCGCCGCAACCGCCGCCCTGACCGCGCTGGCTGCCGCGCCCGCCCAGGCGGCCGACACGGCACCGGCGTGGAACCTCGACCGGTTGATGTCGACGCTCGCGCAGCACAAGTCGGGGCGCGCGACGTTCACCGAAACGAAATACCTGTCGATCGCGACGCAGCCGGTCGAATCGTCAGGTGAACTCGTGTTCGTCGCGCCCGACCATCTCGAGAAGCACACGCTGAGCCCGAAACCCGAACACCTCGTCGTCGACGGCGACATGCTCACCGTCGAGCGCAACAACCGCAAATTCACGCTCGCGCTCGCACGCTATCCGGAACTCGGCGCGTTCATCGACAGCATCCGCGCGACGCTCGCCGGCAACCGCTTCGCACTCGAACAGGTGTACAAGGTCGCGCTCGCCGGGCGCGGCGACGACTGGACGCTGACGCTCACGCCGCTCGATTCGCGGATGCTGAAGGTCGTCAGCACGATCACGCTCGACGGCACGCGCGACATGTTGCGCAGCGTCGCGATCCGGCAGGCCGACGGCGACCGCTCGGTGATGCGGCTGCAACCCGTTCCGGCGAACCCGAACTGATGGACGAACGCGCTCGCCCCCCGTCGTCACCGGTCGCGCGCCGCCTGCACGCGCTGCGGCAGCGCGCGGTGCTCGTGTGGCTGCTCGCGCTGCTCGCGTGCGGCGTCGCGATCTGGCGCGCGCACTTCACGGCCGACCTGTCCGCATTCCTGCCGAGCGCGCCGAGCGCCGGGCAGCGCGTGCTCGTCGACCAGTTGCGCGACGGCGTCGTGTCACGGCTGATTCTCGTCGTGATCGACGGCGGCGATGCCACGACGCGCGCCGCGCTGTCGCGACGCGTCGCCGGCGCGCTGCGCACCGATCCGCAATTCGCGGCCGTTCACAACGGCGAAGCCGCGAACGACGCGCGCGACCAGCAGTTCGTCTTCGATCACCGCTACCTGCTGAGCCCGGCCGTCACGCCGCAGCGCTTCAGCGCCGCCGGCTTGCATCAGGCGCTCGGCGACAGCCTCGACCTGCTGAGTTCGTCGGCCGGCCTCGTGGCCAAGGCGATGCTGCCGCGCGACCCGACCGGTGAAGTCGCCACGCTCGTCGACCAGCTCGACCGCGCGGCGGAGCCGGCGAACCGCGACGGCGTGTGGGCGTCGCGCGACGGCACGCGCGCGGTGCTCGTCGTGCAGACGGCCGCCGCCGGTTCCGATACCGACGCCCAGGCCCGCGCGATCGACGCCCTGCGCCGAGCATTCGCCGCCGCGCAGCAGGCCGTGCCGAACGCCGCCGCGACCACGCTCGCGATGACGGGCCCCGGCGTGTTCTCGGTCGACACGCGCGACACGATCCGGCACGACGTCGAACGGCTGTCGACGGCGAGCGTCGTGCTGATCGTCGCATTGCTGCTGACGCTGTACCGTTCGCCGCGCACGCTCGCGCTCGGCTTGCTGCCGGTGCTGACGGGCGTCGCGGCCGCGATTGCAGCGGTCAGCGTCGCCTTCGGCACGGTCCATGGGCTGACGCTCGGCTTCGGCACGACGCTGATCGGCGAAGCCGTCGACTATTCGATCTACCTGTTCGTGCAATCGGCGCAGGCCGGCACGCGCGGCGCGGCGCGCCCGGCCGACGCGATGCGCGCATGGGTCGCCGCGTACTGGCCGACGATCCGGCTCGGCGTGCTGACATCCGTGTGCGGGTTCGCGTCGATGCTGTTCTCCGGATTCCCCGGCCTCGTGCAGCTCGGGCTGTATTCGATCGTCGGGCTCACGGCCGCCGCGCTCGTCACGCGCTTCGTGCTGCCGCATCTGCGCGGCGAGCATGTCGCGATCCGCGACGTGTCGCGCGTCGGCGCCGTGCTCGCGCGCGCGGCCGACGCCGCGCCGCGGCTGCGCTGGCCGCTCGTCGTGCTGGTGATCGCCGCGATCGCGACGCTCGTGCTGCATCGCGACGGCCTGTGGAGCCGCGAGCTCGCCGCGCTCAGCCCCGTGCCGGCGCAAGCGCAGGCGCTCGATGCGCGGCTGCGCGCCGATGTCGGCGCGCCCGATGTGCGCTACCTCGTCGTGATTTCTGCATCGACCGAACAGGCCGCACTCGAAGGCGCCGAAAAAGTGGCCGCACAATTGCAGCCGCTCGTCGACCGCGGTGCGCTCGCCGGCTTCGAAAGCCCCGCGCGCTACCTGCCGAGCGATGCCGCGCAGCGCGCGCGCCAGGCAAGCCTGCCGGATACCGGCGTGCTTGCCGCGCGGATGCACGACGCCGTCGCGAACCAGCCGATCGCGGTCAAACCCGAACTATTCACCCCGTTCATCGCCGACGTCGCGGCTGCGCGCCACGCACCGCTGCTGACGCGCGCGGACTTGCGCGGCACGTCGATGGCGCTCGCCGTCGATGCGCTGCTGACCGAACGCGACGGCCGCTGGAGCGCGATGCTGCCGCTGCGTGCGCCGGACGCCGCGCACACCGCGCAACCGGCATCGAGCCTCGATGCCGCGCCGATTCGCACGGCTGTCGCGCGCGCGGGCGTGCCCGATGCGCTGTTCGTCGACATGAAGGCCGAAGCCGATCGCCTGTACGTGAGCTATGTGCACGAGGACATCCGGCTGTCGCTCGCGGGCTTCGCCGCGATCGCCGTGCTGCTGCTGATCGCGCTGCGCTCGCCGCGCCGCGTCGTGCGCGCGCTCGCGCCGCTCGTTGCGGCCGTGCTGGTCGTGACGGCCGGCTTCGCACTCGCCGGCGTGCAGCTGACGATTCTGCATCTCGTCGGGATGCTCCTGATCGTCGCCGTCGGCTCCAACTACGCGCTGTTCTTCTGCAAGCGCGACGACGCACAGCCCGTCACGCCGTACACGCTCGTGTCGCTGCTGATCGCGAATCTCGCGACGGTCGCGGGCTTCGGGCTGCTGGCGCTGTCGCGCGTGCCGCTGCTCGAAACCTTCGGGCTGACCGTCGGGCCGGGTGCGATGCTCGCGCTCGCGTTCTCCGCAATTCTCGCGCCGCGCCCGGCTGACGCCGGGGCCATCAACCGCCATCGAGGAAGCCGCGCATGAACGCGCCATCGTCCGTTCCGTCGCGACAGCCCGGCGACACACGCCGCTGGAAGCCGACGCCGCTGATCGCGGGCACGGCCGCGCTGCATGCGGGCGCGGCGGCGGCGGCCGTCGCGCAGCCGGCCGCGTGGCCGTGGGCGGTCGGTGGCGTGGTCGCGTCGCATCTCGCGCTGACCGCCGCCGGCCTGTGGCCGCGCAGCGCGCTGCTCGGCCCGAACTGGACGCGCCTGCCGGCCCACGCTGGCCGCCGCATCGCGCTGACGATCGACGACGGTCCGGACCCGGACGTCACGCCGCGCGTGCTCGACCTGCTCGACCGTTACGACGCGCGCGCGACGTTCTTCTGCATCGGCGATCTCGCGCGCCGTCATCCGCGCTGGATCGAGGCGATCGTCGCGCGCGGTCACGCGATCGAGAACCACAGCCAGCGGCACCGGCACACGTTCTCGCTGTCGGGGCCTGCCGCACTGCGGCGCGAAATCGCGGCCGCGCAGCAGACGCTGACCGAGATCGCCGGCACGCGCCCGCTGTTCTTCCGTGCGCCGGCCGGCCTGCGCAATCCGTTTCTCGAGCCGGTGCTGTGCGAACTCGGCCTGCAGCTGGCGAGCTGGACGCGGCGCGGCTTCGACACACGCGCACGCGATGCGGCGACCGTCACGCGCCGCCTGCTGCACGGCCTCGCCGCACGCGACATCCTGCTCGTGCACGACGGCCACGCGGCGCGCGACGCGCGCGGCGAACCGGTCGTGCTCGACGTGCTGCAAGCGGTGCTGCGCGCGGCCGCCGATGCGCAATTGCACTGGACCACGCTGCGCGCGGCGCTCGCGCCGGAGCTGCCCGGCGGGCCGGGCGAGCCGGCCGGTTCGGCCCCCCCGTTTGATAAAATCTGACCTCGAACGGCGCGCCTGCCAGCCCTGCTGCCGCGCCCGTTCCGGCCACCGGATGCGACCCTCGTGAAACCTCTCCTGCTCTCGCACTTCACCGCCACCAGCTGCATCGGCCGCGGCCTCGATGCGACCCTCGACGCACTGCGCGACGCGCGCGGCGGGCTGCAGCCCTGCGACTTCGAACGTGCGGATCTCGACACGTGGATCGGTGCGGTGGACGGCGTCGATGCGCAGCCCGTGCGGGCCGACCTCGCCGACTTCGCGTGCCGCAACAATCGCCTCGCACAGCTCGGCCTCACGCAGGACGGTTTCGACGCACGCGTCGCGGCAGCCGTCGCGCGCTATGGAGCGGCACGCGTGGGCGTGTTCATCGGCACGAGCACGGCCGGCATCCTCGAAACCGAGCACGCATACCAGCGCCGCGATCCGGCGAGCGGCGCGCTGCCCGCCGACTTCCGCTATGCGCATACGCACAACCCGTATTCGCCGGCCGCGTTCGTGCGCGCGTTTTTCGCGCTGCGCGGCCCGGCGATGGCGATCTCGTCCGCCTGTTCGTCCGGCGCGAAAGTGTTCGGCTCCGCGCACCGCATGATCGAGGCAGGCTTGATCGATGCGGCCGTCGTCGGCGGCGTCGATTCGCTGTGCCTGACGACGCTGTACGGCTTCAATTCGCTCGAACTGCTGTCGCGGCAGCCGTGCCGTCCGTTCGACGTCGCGCGCGACGGCATATCGATCGGCGAGGCTGCCGCGTTCGCGCTCGTCGAACGCGTGCCGGCGTCGCCCGCCGCACTCGACGCCGATGCGGTCCTGCTGCTCGGCATCGGCGAATCGAGCGACGCGCATCACATGTCGTCGCCGCATCCGGACGGGCTCGGCGCGCGCGTCGCGATCGAGCAGGCGCTCGCATCCGCCGGCCTGGGCGCAACCGACATCGACTACGTGAACCTGCACGGCACCGCGACGCCGAGCAACGACGCAGCCGAAAGCCGCGCGATCGGCGCGCTGTTCGCCAGCACGCCGTGCAGTTCGACGAAGGGCGCGACCGGCCATACGCTCGGCGCGGCGGGTGCGCTCGAGGCGGTCGTCGGCGCGCTCGCGCTGCGCGAGCAGTTCGTGCCGGCCGGCGTCAACACGACGCACCCCGACCCTGCCCTCGCCGCCGACTACGTGCTCGCGAGCCGCGATACGCGCGTGCGCGCCGTCCTCTCCAATTCGTTCGGCTTCGGCGGCACGAATTGCAGCCTGATCCTCGGCCGCGCCGACCACGCCCGCCGTTGAGGCCCGCCATGACACTCACCGCCTTCATCGAAAGCATCGGCCTCGTCGGGCCCGGATTGACCGACTGGCCGCACGCGGCCGACGTGCTCTCGGGCCGCGTACCGTACGCGCCCGCCCGCACCGAGCTGCCGCCACCGGCCGGCCTGCCGTCGGCCGAGCGACGCCGCACCGGCCCCGTCGTGCGCGTGGCACTCGCGGCCGGCCACGAAGCGGTGGCCGCGAGCGGACGCGACGCCGCGATGCTCGCGACCGTGTTCAGCGCGTCCGGCGGCGACGGCCAGAATTGCCACGCGATCTGCGAGACGCTGGCCGGCGACGATCGCCAGCTGTCGCCGACGCGCTTCCACAACTCCGTGCACAACGCGCCGGCCGGCTACTGGAGCATCGCGACGCGCGCGATGGCAACGTCGAACGTGCTGTGCGCGCACGACGGCAGCTTTGCCGCCGGCCTGCTGGAAAGCCTGTGCCAGGTCGTGGTCGATCGCGTGCCGACCCTGCTGATCGCGTACGACACCGACTATCCGGAACCGCTGCGCGCGGTGCGCCCGATCGGCGACGCATTCGGCGCGGCACTCGTGCTCGCGCCCGAAGCAAGCGAACGCGCGCTCGCCCGCATCGACGTGCAGCTCGACGACGCCCCCGCCACGACGCTCGCGCATGCCGAACTCGACGCACTGCGCGCCGGCAATCCGGCCGCGCGCGTGCTGCCGCTGCTCGACGCCATCGCCGCGCGGCGTTCGACGCGCGTCGTGCTCGACTACCTGGCCGACACGCGCGTGCAGGTCGACGTCGCGATGCCGGATACATTCGCGGAGCGCGCGTGATGACCGCGACGATCCCGCTCGCGCCGCCGCTCGACCACGCGTGGATCGCCGCGCACATTCCGCACGACGGCGCGATGTGCGTGCTCGATACGGTCGATGCGTGGGATGCCGATCGCATCCGCTGCACCGCGACGAGCCACCGCGATCCGCACAACCCGCTGCGCTCGCACGGTCGGCTCGCCTCCGTCTGCGGAATCGAATACGCGGCGCAGGCGATGGCCGTGCACGGCGCGCTGCTCCATGCGCACGAAGCGCGCCCGCGTGTCGGCTATCTGGCGAGCGTGCGCAACGTCGACGCATTCGTCGACCGGCTCGACACGTTCGCGCAGCCGATCGTCGTCGAAGCGGAACGCGTGAGCGGCGACGCCCGTTCGGTGCTGTACGGCTTCTCGCTGCGCTGCGGCGATCGTGTGCTGCTATCCGGCCGCGCCGCGGTCATGCTGGACGCGTCGGCAGCCGGCGCGCTTCACCGGGGCCCGGCACCCACCGGCGATGCGAATCCTCGCTGAAGCCGCTTTACTCAACGGAAGGAATCCAGGTCGTGAAAGTTCGTCAGTTCATTGGCACCGCGCTCGTTCTGGCGCTGATCAGCCCGATCGCGCACGCGGACATGTCGGAAGTGAAGCAGGACATCAAGCGAGATTCGAAGGAAGCCGCGCACAAGACCGGCGAGGCGGCCCGCAGCTTCGGCCACGCGACCGCGAGCGCCGCGAAGGCGGTCGGACACGGCGTTGCACACGTGTCGCGCGAAGGCTGGGACGCCACCAAGCGCACGACGAAGCGGATCTTCCACAAGAACGACTCGGGCGAGTCGGGTGGAAAGAGCGAAAAGAGCGATTGACCACGGGCATCGCGCGCATCGCCGGCAGCGTGCGCGCGACGCGTGACCGCTCGTCAAGCGTGCCGCGTCACTGCCGCAATGCCGCCGTCAACGCGCGCCGCGCAGGCGGCGTGCCGGCCTGGCCCGCACGCGCGCGAAGCACTTGCCGTACGCGACGAGCCAGCAATCGCGATGGTCGAAGTTCCGCAGCAGCCGCGCGCGGCGCCGCTCGAGCCAGCAGAGCGAGACTGCCATCGTCAGCGCGACGGCCAGCGCCGTGCCGCCGATTGCGAGTCCCATCCAGGTATCGCCCATGCCTTCTCCGGAATGCGAAGCCGAAGCGGCGCCTGCCGCCGCCCCGGCACTGGATAGTGCAGAACATGGCCCGGCAGGTGCGCGCACGCCGCCGGCGCGCCGGGCCGCCACGCGTCAATGCATGTGCTGGCCACCGTTGATCGCGATATTGGAGCCCGTCACGAAGCCGGCCTCCTCCGAGCACAGGTAAGCCACCAGCGCCGCGACTTCCTCGGGCTTGCCGAGCCGGCCCGCCGGAATCTGCGGGAGGATCTTCGAGTCGAGGATGTCCTGCGGGATCGCCGTGACCATCTTCGTCGCGAGGTAGCCCGGCGACACCGTGTTCACCGTCACGCCCTTGCGCGCGATCTCGAGCGCGAGCGATTTCGTGAAGCCGTGCATGCCTGCCTTCGCGGCCGCGTAGTTGGTCTGACCGACCGAACCCTTCGAGCCGTTCACCGACGAGATGTTGACGATGCGGCCCCAGCCGCGCTCGACCATGCCTTCGCAGACCGGCTTCGTCATGTTGAACACGGAATCGAGGTTGGTGCGGATCACCGCGTCCCAGTTGACCTTGTCGAGCTTGCGCAGCGTCATGTCGCGCGTGATGCCCGCGTTGTTCACGAGAATGTCGACCGGGCCGACGTCCCGCACGATCTTCTCGATGCATTGCTGGCACGAATCGTGATCGGCCACGTCCACCGGGTACGCGTGGAACGCGCGGCCGGCCGCGTGCATCTCGGTCAGCCAGCGGTCCGCACCGGTGTTGTTCGGCGAATACGTGACGACTACCCGGTGGCCCGCGTCGTTCAACCTGATGCTGACCGCTTCGCCGAGGCCGCCCATTCCACCAGTCACTACTGCAATTCGCTTAGTCATCCTATTAATTACCGACAAAAAAGTAATCGATCAAGGCGGGAGCGGCGGCGTCGCTCAGGTTGCCGCCCCACCGCTTCGATGCGCAGCCGCCCGCGTCTCGGGCGCGGCACGCACCGGCACCTCGCGCTTGTTGTTGACTGCTTGTCGTGCGCGAAAACCGCTTCGCCCGCGAGCGTACGCCGGCGGGCGCCGCTCGCGGAACGAGCCGTCAGACCCGGCTCACGCGCGCTCGACCGCGAGCGCGACACCCATCCCGCCGCCGATGCACAGCGACGCCAGCCCGCGCTTC